>OU342733.1:479879626-479904626 GCA_910589765.1 Avena atlantica
TCCTAAGGATGTGTTGATGGAGCGCCAGGAGAGGGTAGAGCAGAAGATAGAGACGCTAATCTCACAGAGTTTGGAAAGAAGGAAGACGAAAAAGGGGGTTGCTCCTTCGGCAAAACTAGGATAAAGTTGAGCCAAAAGGTCACGATTCAAGATAAATTCATGGAAGGATTTCAGGTACTTTTGGAGGGCTTCAGTAGGATTCTGGGAGATCGCTTAGCCCCGTTCATCTTCAGCGCAAGGGCGCTCGATCAGTGAGCTATTACGCACACTCATACACACAGAGTCACATAGAGGCCCTTAAGAATTGTGCTCTGGAAGTTGTGGATGACCCTCAACCAGCTCTGAATGTGCCTCCTTCTTCAGCGGGCGATATCTTGGCGTACCATTAAAGGGAGGGGTTCGAATCCCTCTCTTTCTGTTTCTGTTAATTCACCAACGTTACCGACCCAAATCAAATAGATTTCAGCAATAAGACCCGAGTTAGGGTAGGTCGACGAGAGATTGTACACAAAGACTACCTAAGCCAGTCCTGGCGATTATTCCATTCCAATTTCTTCCCGAAACTTCCCAAGAAAAATCCCGAATTGGATCCAAAATTGACGGGTTTAGTCCCCGTTTCAGGTGTTTCAGTCACCTTTCGATGGCTCCCTTAATGTATGTGCCAGGAAGTTTCTTCTGAAGGGGGCCTCACCTATCCTGCCAGGGGCCAAGTCGAAGGGTCTAATTCCACGACGGAGAGTCGGCGTGGCGTAAAGTGAAGATTGGGGGGAATAGAGCGAAATCCCCGTCTGGGGTATTCCGAAGGTGTAACCTAGGCAACGAAAAAGGGGCACTCAAAAAAAGTACATGCTCAAACATCATTAATTAACTCCTTATAAATCTCGATTCATTTCAATATGAGGACAAGAATTGAACCGATTCAATTAATTACAATAGAACAATTACACAACAAAAGAGAAAAGAAAGAAGGTATTTGTTGGCAGTAGATCGGTTTTACTAAATCAAAATTTTGATTCTTTAGTTATTTATTTTAGATTTGCAATTCTTCACTTAGTTTAGTTGGAATGGAAAGAGAACTTCCTTCAGCCTTTTTGTTGCCTGGTTCGGTCTCTCTGAGTGGAATAAGTGGAATCGCTATCCTCACGAAAAAGAAATGTCAAGACCTTCCAAAGTTCCCGAAAAAGGAAGTAGGAGGGGTTTAATCATGAATCCATTGATTCTTCTCCATTGAGATGACCCAAGAATTTCGCTATTTCGATTTTGCTAGTCCTTGGGAACAGCGTAGCGACGGCGCGAATATCTCCTTCTTCCCTAATCCAAGATTGGAGAAAGAAGATCTAAGAGGGATCCGAATGAACCTAATTCGATTTTATGATCTAGACACTCCCTTCCCCTTGATGGCTCTTCTGACTTATTTAAATGTCAAGTGAATATCCATCAAAGGGTCAGACAACTATGATCTCAAATACAAACTAGAGATATGCAATCAAATCCCAAACGTCAGACATCCGCCGCCTATACCTACCGTTTAGGTGGCACCAGCGAGATCCAGCTAAGGTAAGGAACTTCGTGTCGCGGCTGCTCCACTCCGCTGCGGTCTTTTGAACTGAACTTCGTTGCCTTCCCGCGCGGGAAACGAATGGGCGCTGTGTCGTGGGTCAGTTTTGGGAAGCAGGGCCAAGCCGAACCCACGGATTAGCAGGAATAGGTTTCACCCTCGGAAACGGATTAGTGGATTAGCGAAAAGAAAAGCTGCTTCCTTTTGTTGGCGGTGAAAGTGTTACATTTTCTTGATGGAGGCCCCAGTCTAAAATACCAAAAAGAAGTGGATCGGTTTTTTTTCATTCTTCAAGCTTTTTTTCTGAGTAAAGAAGAACTTGTCATTTTTAATTCTTGGGTTCAGGAATTCTTCTATAACTTAAATGACTTGAACGGTCATCCCTTGCTTTGTTCTAAACTACTATCTTATTAATACTTTCGCATATCATAGAAAAATGAAATCGAAAATATTCGGAGATGACTATGAAAACACCTTTCTGGATCCTCGAATTGAAAGAGAGATTGAGAGGGATCAAGAATCCTAATTCTCGCTATTTGGGCTTTGGTTGGTTAATCCGATCAGTTCATCGATGGTCAGCAAGTATGATGGTTCTAATGATGATCCTGCATGTATTTCGATTCTCTTTCGCCTATCGGCCGGCTTTAAGCAACCTTCACATTTCCTGCTGAGATCCCAAGTCTCCAAGTGGGCCCTCTTGGCCACCCAAGACCTTGGCTTTTTAGAGAATCCCGCTCCTGTGTCGTAGGACCCCTACGGAGTTGTACAAAGTCAGCAACCGTTTTGGGGCGCAAGCATAGGCAACACAGGACTGATGACGGGGTGGGGCGCGCAGTGAACTGGTTTTCTAAAAAGATTGGAAGATCCGGCCAAAGAAGGTGATAGCCCTGTTCATTCGTTCCCATGGTTCGATCCTTCCCAGTAAAACGAGTCATTATATACCATAATTCTATTATGGATCTTCCGCGGTCTTATTTCTTTCATTCTTGCTCGAGCCGGGTTTCGGCTCCTACCAACAAAGGCTCCCTATACGGCAACCAGAAAATAACCTATTCTATTGATCGAAGGAATTGTGCAATTGCAATGCATCAAGTAATATTATCACCAGAGGGTCTTGACTTTCAACACATAAAAGTACATTAATTAATTAATCGAAATTATTCATATTTAAGTAATTGGAATAATTTTTTGATAGGTCAATTCAGATTATTCCAAAACCGTATTACTTATTATTTGTTTGTTGTTGTTGCCCCAAAAAACCCTTTGGTTTTGGATGTTCATTCCCGCTGGAAAATGATCTTGATTTTGCTAAAGAGTAAGAGTGTACTATGGAAAAATAAGTTTTTTTCTTCCAAATATTTTTACGAATACGCTTTTTTGACAATGAAATACGTTTTTTTGGAACAGCCATTCAAAAAGGAAATTATTTTTTTCTAGTTGTATGTGAAAGACATCTATTGTGGCAAATCAATCCTTCTTTCCTCTTTTTCTTAGAATCTGAGAATAAAACTCAGAATAAAAACCAATTTTGTAATCCAACAATCGATCTTGGTTAGGATGATTAATCGAGTTAATCCAAAGAATGCGGGAATGGATCTGAGACTGATGGCTGACTTTTACAAATATTATCCCATGGATTTATTGGTGCTACACTTTTTTTCTTGGCAGGAACGGCTTCTGATAGAATGCGTCTTGTTTATCTCGTTCAAGATCCCTCTTACTAACTGGAATAAAAGAATTAGTAGATCTGTTCCGCCCAAAATGGGAATGGGCATATAAGTGTATAGAAAGCCTTCTTTTCACAACCATGCACAAACCAAAGTGCCGCTGAAACGTGAAATCCCTTTTCCATTTTAGCAAAATTATTTCTTTCTATTTCTACCTGCTTAAGGTACTTATTTTTTCCAAAATATTAGATTCATAGTTTAAGAAAGGATACGGAAATATGAAAATAAGAGCTTCCGTTCGTAAAATTTGTACAAAATGTCGACTGATTCGTAGGCGTGGACGAATTAGAGTCATTTGCTCTAATCCGAAGCATAAACAACGACAGGGGTAATAGCGGATGCGAAGAAGAACAAAAGGCCTTGGACGCGTAATGGATCCAATTAGCATTAGTAGCAAGGATCCATTAATGGGGTTCATTTTTCTTAAGGCAATTCTAGGCCTGGAGCTCCGGGGAGAACTGGACCGCAAATCGTACAGCCCTATCTAGGCTATTTGAAAGCCTACTACTTCTTTCATTTCTTTGAATGGTTCTAAAGCTGACATGCCCTAGGCGAAGAAAGGCGAATTTCGTTTGATCCGCCTATGCCAGTTCGAGTCTGGCGAGTCGCTATCATCTCTTGCCCGAACTGAGTCTATTAGCTCATCTTGTCCTTAGCAGCAGGTGAAATTCGCGATGGCTGATTCCCCAGATTTCTGAAGAAAAACAAGTTCTAACCGCCTTTGACCAACGGGTCCTCGAACCCATGGGGGTTACGAATCATTCATTCATTGATTGATTCCAGGTAGCTTTAGCCATTGTGGGTAGAAGCTAGTCGCCAGAAGCGAAGCGATCTTCCGGGCCAAGGTCTATCTTTTTGATCAGAGGTTGAATCGATCATCAGAAGAAGGCCCATCGATCGCCTACTTTGAATCCGCTTTAACCGCACGATTGTGTTGAGGTTGAATCTAAAGGATCTACTGCTGGATAAATACCCTTGGAAGCTAATCATCTGGAAAGTCTCTTTTTGGAGTGGTTTGTAGTTTGTACCGCCTTCCATTTTTACATTGGACGTGCAAGTGAAATGCATGTTGTATCATGGTCAGGTCATTAGCACAGGTGTTCTTGTTCTACCAGTTGAGCTTCATTAACAGAAATTTTGGACTAGTAATTAGTCCAAAAAAGACTACGGACGCCTGACCAACGCTTGAGGCTCTTGTAGAAAGAACTCTATTTTGATCTAATCACCTCTTGACCCAAATTCTGTGTTAATACCTTCGATCGGGACAGGTTCTATCACTGTCTCGATATTGGTTGACTAACTCAGTTCAGAGTGCTTCGTGTTTTTCTTATTACCTAAGTCTCATCTTCAGCGCAAGGGCGCTCGATCAGTGAGCTCCTTCCGAGCCATTCTCATTTCAAAAGCAAAAGATCACCATCGCAGAGACATCCTTACACACTATGCGGTTGGTTTAAGTGCATCTCTCTCCATAGAGGAGGGACAACCATAATCAATTTCTCTCTTTTTTCAGCATGGATGCCACCCCATAAAGTTTTTGAATAAGATTTGACAGACCCTAACTGCAATGTCCCTCGCGGATTTAGTGCACCCAATCCATTAGGGGTTCCTGATAGTGAGATTCCTCTAGTCAAGTCTAAGGATTGAGTATGAGGGATTTCATCCAGTGGTAGAGCGGTCGGCTGTTAACCGACTGGTCGTAGGTTCGAATCCTACTTGGGGAGATTTGATTCATTCTTTAATGTAAGAATAAAGTGCCCTTTTTCTCCCCCGTCAGGTCTAGACCCTTCGCCTTCTTCAACAAAACAAGAAAACTTGCTTCGACAGCTTTCTAAAAAGTATGGTTCGAACTAGGGCATCCTCCTGGCGAACTGAAACATCTTAGTAGCCAGAGGAAAAGAAAGCAAAAGCCGTTGCGCTAATTAGTTCGATTTCTGGGTCTGCAAGAGAGAAAGTCGCCTAACGATTGGGAAGATAGCCTTGGAAAAGATACGTAGCTCGGCGCCTTCACTTCAATAAGGCTCGATCCATGGGTATACCAAGAAGTTACAAAAGTTGTCCCTGTAAACCAACCCCCTAAAGCGAAATAAGCGCAAGGAAAGATTTGGTCTACGTACCGGAACTGATAACATTCGAGATTATGCAGGATTATACACGAAAGATCCTTTTTTGGCTCTCTCCTGAATACTAAACCAAGTTTCGAGAACTTGGTTCCCTTCCCCCAATCGAAAGTCGTTGCGCGTCCGTTTCGAACTTGCAAAATGGATCTGTTTATCATAAAGAGATTCGTTGTTCCTGACCCTGCTTCACCTGTACCAATTTTTCCTGACACATTACTAAATCTGCAGGCGCTAATTCACTTCTTTTTAATAGATAGGCAAGGTTGTTGTTCCGACGGATAACTCTCTTATAAAGTTCCCTCTAAGGGATGGTTAGTCCAAGACGCGGAGCAACAAAGAAAAACTCAAAAGAGAAAGAAGTCTCGTTAATCTCTTCATGCTCGTTCCAAGTTCGAAGTACCTTTTGGTACAATAAAGTATAGTCTGAAGGCTAGCACGCACCATTCCTCGCTTATGATAATCTAAGGCCAAAAAGAAAGAAGGCTCACACCATAATAATACATTTTGGTTTTCAAGGTCGTGGATTTGGATCGATGCACGGCAGCACTGAAGCACATTTCTCGCGGGTTTCAAAGATCCAACTGATCCCCCCGCCTGTATTGCAAATATGCGTGCAAGACTTCTTTATTCTCCCGATTTCCCTCCTAGATTCAGCTTCGTAGCAATAAGCTGCACTTGCGTCCCGATTCGAGATTGTGTGGGTGGTTCTCGAGCCATCAATGATTGGTGAACCGGCGGATCCATTTGCAACTCCTCTGGAAATATTACCCCAACGGGGCTACGGACAAGAAAGGTCCTTTCGAGTCAGATGCTTCTTCTATTCTTTTCCCTGGCGCAGCTGGGCCATCCTGGACTTGAACCAGAGACCTCGCCCGTGAAGTAAATCATCGCCCCTACGATCCAACCAATTGGGAGAGAATCAATAGACTCCTTTTCGGGAGCGATTCATCCTTCCCGAACGCAGGGCATCGGAGTACCGCACCAGTATCATCAGTTGGATTCCTCCGATCTCGAGAGACGTGAACTACCCTGTTTTGATCCTAGAACGGACTCGGTTGCTTGCTGCTTTTTCATTGCTTATGAACTGGAACTTGTTGGTGCATGGATTTCACGTTTCAGCAGCACTTTGGTTTGTGCATGGACTCACTGCATACTTAAATAATAGTTGGTTGCAAGAAGAAATGCGGTAAATAGGAAGCATTTATGGAATCGGTGCAATGACTCGGCAAAATCGAGAGAAAAAAGTTGTCTTTTGGGCAAACAAAATTGGAAGCTCATCTACAAATGAGTCTTTGATGGACCGAAAAGTATCCTCTATGTGCGTAGTTTAACTACTGCTGTTCTTTGACCAGCATAGGGTGATGCTTTTCTTGAGCTTTTGAATCCACAAGTACCTGCGGAGGACCAGAAAACCACCCGACCTTGCGGGTCCGTAACAGTTATAATGCCCAAAGATCTATGAACCACCTCATGTTTGACTAGCCAATTAGATAACCAACACTGCTGCATTGTCTTCATCTCTCCCTAGGAGCGCTCGCTCTGCCACAAAATCCAAACCCAAACGCATCAAAACAGCATGCGAAATGCACCATACGTATCCCCGCGAAAACGAATGCACGTACAGAGGTAAGCGACTCGGGGGCGCTCGGGCTCGATCTCGGCGGCGACGCCATAAAATTGAGGATTTCCTTCGAAACAGCAGGAGCTTGGACTCGTATTCTAGTTTGTGAGAAATGCCCATTTCCCTCCGTCTTCCTTTGGGCAACGAAGAGCCTTCTTTTTGGGCGTGAAGAAGTATCAAACCAAAATACCCAATAAGCATAAGCATTAGCTCTCCCTGAAAAGGAGGTGATCCGGGACAGGTTCTATCACTGTCTCGATATTGCGAGGAGTAAAAATTCCATTTTTTTTGCATTTTTTCTTACAAATTGGATTTGTTTCTTACATTTATCAGCACCGTAAGCTTGCTTTCTCTCCCGCTGACAGACAAAGAAAAGGTTTTTTTAGACTAGTCTATGGCGCATTTCTAATAACGGGATCGTCCACTTTCCGATCGAGGATCTGAATTCCTATCTTATGAGAGGAGAAGTGCCCAAGGTATCGCTTTACCAGAGGTTTGGGAATAAAATAAGTGATTGTCTGATAATGAGCAAGGAATATACGTCTTTCTGCTAAAGGGGGATCTCACCTGAATCGCCCCATCTATCCTCCTGAGGAGAAGTTTGTTTGGTTTCAAACTCCGATTCAAACAGGAGGAGTCGATAACTGATAGACAGACGCTTTTGACACTTCCTCCAGGTGGAGTTGATTAACACTCTCATGGTTGGTCGATGGAAATAGCAAGACGAGACAGACATGATAATCTGCGTCTGTCTCGGAGTCTAGTTCTTCACACAATAGAAAATCTGAATCAAAAATACAGTAAAAGCCAAAATAGACTAAATATAGCCTGAACGATCCTAAAAATCCCTCGAAGGAGATAATATAGAACAGGTATAAATAAGAAAATCTTAGTTAAGAGGCAGCTTAACGTATCTCACGGCTATCTTGGCTCATACTACCACCTCCAATAATCCCCCTATTTCTGGAAAAAGGGAGCCTTGTGCAATCTCTCTCGGGATCTCGGAGGAGACCCTTGTCCCTTTACAAGTTCATTTTGGCAAGATGTTTTTCAAGAAATGTGACACAAAGTTGACTCTCACTACTGCCTACCATCCACAGACAGATGATTTTAGCCCTTATAAAAAGAAAACGGATTCTTGAACCTCTTTCACGCTCATGTCACGTCGAGGTACTGCAGAAAAATCCTTTAGCTGGATAAGGGGCGGATGTAGCCAAGTGGATCAAGGCAGTGGATTGTGAATCCACCATGCGCGGGTTCAATTCCCGTCGTTCGCCCATCGTTGCAGCATTTTGATCAAATATGAAATTCAAATGATTGAAATGATTATCGTGAGTCTGGCCAACTCACAATCGCTCTGAAACACCTCGAACAGAGCTAAATGACCCAGAATTGAACGAAAACCTAAAAATCTTTACAAAAGCTTTGGTTGTTTCTCGATCCAGGTATAACTCAGGCGACTTCCGCTCCTGCTCAGTCAACTTCTGCTTCCGAGTTCAAGAATCCGTTTTCTTTTTATAAGGGCTAAAATCACTTATTTTTTTGTGGTGATGGCGATTTATGCTTTTATTGCCTCCCAGACTTCTCATTCTTACTTAATTAAGCTTAAGATCGGGACAGAATAGTTGGGCACAGGCATTCTCACAGGCTATTGTAAGAGGCTATTCTTAGCATGATTTTGGGGAATCTCCTTGCTAGAGGAAGACGTCAGTCTTTCAGTTGTAGACAGTGTTTAAGTGGTGCTGGAAGGAATCAAGAGGGGAGGAGGAAAGCTGTACCAGGTGGAAGGAGAAGAGGGGTAGCGAGGCAAATCGTGTTTCATCAAATGTGACATGTCTTGAGATGCATTTTTTCTGCGTGCGGGGATCATAACAGCAGTACCCCTTGTGCTGATCACTATAGCCAACGAAAATCAATGACTTTTCTCTCAAAGGATTGACTTTGGAGGTGTGCCACCAGCTCAAGGCGTTGCCGAGAGAGAAAGTCTGAACCCTGAAACAGAAGAAACGACAGCAGAGGCAAGTGAAGTTGGTGAGCCGTATGATGGGCAACTATCTCCTGCGGTTCGGAGAGAATCATAGTTCCATTTTTTTTGATCCACTCTATCTATTTCGTGTTCCAGATACTAGAATAAATAATATCTAACGAATTAGAATCTAAAAGAGAATGGAAGAATTCTTCTTTTCTTCTTATTGCCTCTTCAGGAAAACTTCTCTACTTGTTCACCTTGACATGAAAGACTCTTTTCCGCATATGAGTTAGTTCACTTCCATTTGATAGATTATCCAACCCGGATTCCGGCGAAAAGACTGGAATTCTAGGAGGACTATAATGCTATTCAGATATCTTTTGCAATCAGCCCCAAATCCTTGATTTTGGTAAGATCTTTGGCGCAAGAAGAAGGGGCGACCCCTATCATCTTGACTTGGTATTAATGAACTAATTTCCTAATATGACGTGAACTGTCTGCTGAATCCATGAGCTCATCTAATAGTGGGAAATAGAAAAAAAGAAATTCGTTCTATATACATTCGGTTTTAGGGCGGTCATGGTTACCGGATTTTCGACTTTGAAGTACTCCGAAATCAATACTATAATTAAGCAATTGCTTCTTTTTAATATCCTTTTCAAATCTCCAATCCACAAGGGGTTTAATTCAAAATAAAGTAAGTCACTTTTTTATTCAAGATATTTAATGCTTTGAAAAATTAAAGAGCAAGCGTAGGCTGTGTTGCCGTAGCGCACCCTACGCTCCGCAGCTCGCCCAGAAGAAGAAAGACCCGCCGCTAACGATTTGGAAATCCCTGGTGCAAAAAGCATTAACGCTGCAAAACTCAATGCACCCGAATATTCAACTGACTGATTAATTTCTTATAACGTACTCTATTTTTCTTTGCCAAATTAGGTTTTCGCTTTCCTTGCGATGGGCCTGGGCGATGGGGAACCTTTTGTTTTGAGATTTTGAGAAGAGTTGCTCTTTGGAGAGCACAGTACGCAAAAAATGGGTAGTTCTATTCATTTAAGGTCTAAATTGATTCGAAAGAAGGGTACAGAAGATTCATATTGAACTTCAATTGGAACTTCTCTTGACCCAACGACGCGTTGATCCAGTTTCCATCCGAGGGTTCTAGCAATTGATACCCTTTCGCAAATAATTGAAATGCAATTTCGTGATCTGGGTCTTTAATTGTTGGAAACTTGTCAAGTTCTTCTGCCAAGGCTTGATTAATGAACCTACAAAATCCCTCGAATTGGATCTGACTAAATCCGGGTATTGTGGACATTCCCTCGTTTCCATTCCGGAGCATTGACTGGATTTGGAAGAAAATGCACTCAACCTAACAAATCCTGATCAATTCAAGTGGCAAGTCATGCATTGTAGTGCACTTGTTTTTATTTGTCCACGCCTGATTCACTAAACTATGGAAGTTCTCGTAGGTCCGAAAGGTAACGGGACCGGCCCTTAGGTCCAAAGTTGTATGCCACTGCTGTGGTTCCAATCTCCATACCTTTCCCTCTCCGAAGAGGGAGTTCGATCCTCAACTATTTCTCGCGATATCTTCTTACGAAGTTTAACTCATATTACAGGGGGAAACTTTGCACAGAGTTCCATTACGATTAATGGGTGGCTTGCCCAGAGAAATAGGTAAAAGAAATTTCCATCCAAGATTTAATAACTGATCCATTCTCATCCTGGGTAAAGTCCATCTTATTGTGGACCGTCAATAATGATTTTTCTTTAGAATTTGGATACTTGATTGACCCGCTTACACCTATTTCTAATCCTAAATAGAATGTAAGGTGCGGAAGGCCGCCGTCCCGGTAATCTTTCTGCTTGTCGCGATGGTTCGTATGGTTTGGTGAATCAGGCATCCATCTTGGATTTGGATTCTCTCCAGGAGGTAAGTCCCTTGTCAATGATGGAGCTTATAGGAGCCAAAGCACCGTAATCTTGCTTTCTCTCCCGCTGACAGACAAAGAAAAGGTTTTTTTAGACTAGTCTATGGCGCTAGTGGAATATATTTTGCGTTTGTATTCTAGCTTAGCTCTCTCTATTCTTTGCTTAAGCTATCGTGTCGTGTAGATGGGTCAATTGGGAAGAATTCAATAGGCAATAGATTGACTGATTTTTTTTACCCAGGTAGGCAGGGCGGGACTAGGACGCGTAAACCCCGAAGGGAGATTGACCCTACCTAAGTATTTTCTTAGATAGAAGTGGTTGGTCAAGTGTGAGTCACGCCGGGGCGGGTAGACCCACTTTTAATAGCAACGCCTCGAAATTCCAATAGTTCTAGTCAGGAAGAATGAAGCAGATCCGAGTTCCCCTATGCCGATTTTGGCGGACCGTGCTCCACCCCGGTGAACTCATGCGGTTCCGACGTGCCCAGAGGCCAGAGGCGAATCCGTTCACGGTCCGTAGGACCAACACCATTCGAAGGTTGATGGCCCGCGACAGCAGCCCCGGCTAAAGCAATTGTAGCAGCTCCGCTTGCAGAAACTATTAGGGGATTTCAACTAATCCTTTCCGGAGAATTAGACGGCCTACCCGAACAAGCTTTTTATTTGGACCTCCCCAGATGGTAATCTTAAAGTGGCCGATTTACCCTCTTTTGCAATCGGTGGGGAAAAAGCACAACACCTAGGAATAGGAATCAACAACACAAAAACTTGATTCGAAATTACGATTTGTTATGGTTGCAACAATCAGTTGAACTGGTTTACTTGGTTTTGTTCCTTTGCTCTACCCGGGTAGAGCTCACTCTAAAGCTTTTTTTGAGACCTCGAAACATCAAGACAAATTACTTCTCTTAGGAACACATACAAGAAAAAGGATAGTGGTAGCCCTCCCATTAACTACTTCATTTTCATTTATGAATTCTTCTCGTTCAATGCTGTCTTTTCAGCGCTGATGCCTTATTTGATTTCTATAGAAGAGGGAGATGCTTTATCGAAGGAAATAAGCTACTAGTCGGCTTCAGATGAAGGAGTGGAAAAAAAAGGGAGCTTTCACCTCATGTGGGTCCAAGAATTCACTATTCTTCTTAATCAACGATTTCTTATATAGAGAGAACGCCCTTCACAAATTGCAAATACTAATTTGTTAAGAATCTAGCATCAAACCTCTCTTTTTCGAAAAAATCGAAACACATCGAAATGGTACCAGCCGTACTTAATAATAGAAGGATTTGGCAGAAATATGTAAAATTGTCCCTCCTAAAAAAATGAAACAGCATAATTGTATTAGTTTCATATCTGATGGATGGTGAAACTACTGCAGAAACGGATGCGAGGAAGACTCAAACTGTGCAAATTGACCCAATCTCGCGGATTCATTCCCTTCCATATATAGAAAGAGATAGACTATAAATGACATCTCTTATGTCAATACCACATTCTCCATAGGTCCCTCTTAGATCTTCTTTCTCCAATCTTGGATTAGGGAAGAAGGAGATATTCGCGTTCTTTGTTCACTAGCCAATCTAGCTCTCGAGCGCTCTGCCTGCTTTCTTACTTGACTTTCTGATCAATAGAAAAAGAGTTGCTGTCCACAAGTTCATGGCCTTAGCATTTGTTTGAATAAAATGTTTTGCCAATTGCATGCGTCTAATCAAAAAAACTTTTCTTATTCGTCTTTTTCTATCTGTTCAAGCTTCTGGTGATCCAACTGTAAATAAGGTCCTGGCACTCTGTAGTATCCAAATGAAAGGAAAGTTTTAAGATAGAATCTATCGAAGAGAATAATAGAAACAGGATCAAAAAAAGCAGGAATAAATTTTTTTAAAAAGGTTACTTTCCAAAGAGGATGCCCACTTTAAAAAGGGAAAAGGCAAGGCTATTCACTACCATTCTGCGTCTTCGACTTCTATTACTTCTTTAATGTAATAGCTATAGTTTGATATAAGAATCCCATTCCTCTGTGTAAATAGCCTAATATGGGTTCACAATCAATAACATCTTCACCATCAGCAAAGCTACAGATTCGAGTGAAATGGTTGGTGGTACCCAGGGGATGGTGCCAGCTGTGGGTTGCCTAGAGGATGGCGGATGTTGTTATCTTAATTAGGGTGAACTTGCAAGATACTATACTCACTTAAGTAAAGGTCGAGTTCGAAAAGGTTCATATTTCAGTAGTGGGGGAAGTGGGCATTCTTCTCTGAAGGACGGATTAGGCATAAAGCCATAATATTTTATTATGCCATTAAAAAGAAAGGGGAGAGAATACCTATTTAAGAGGATCTTGAGTACTATTCGAAATTCGGAAGAATTGCGTAGAGGGACCATTGAGCAACTCGCAAAAGCTCGGGTTCGATTACAGAAAGTCGAACTAGAAAAAACGCCCTTTTTTTCTTTCTGAAAAGACAATATTTCTTTCATCCTTTTGCATTGAAATAACGAAAGCTAGGGGATTTCCCAAAGTGGTCATACTCTCTTACTGAGTTATCAAACCTGCCTGCACCAGCCAACCTACCGCGACAGTCCTCCGCTTTTATCATAAGCTGGTCTGGGGCTTGTGCTGTTCAAGGTTGAACAACCTTTTCTTAAATCTAAGCAACCCTTTCGTAAATCCAAACACACTTTTAATAAATCCAAGCAAACCTTTCGTAAATCCAAGCGTCAAATCAACTAGACAAAAGAAATTGACATTCTTCTTAGTCATACCTCTGCCTTCATTGGCTGAGCCAGCTCGACCCGATAAAAAAAGAATTGGGGGTGTTAAGCCATACCTAAAGAGTCGAGGGCATTTCCATTGGTTACTTACTGCCGGGCCTACTTGTTTTGACATGACGACTAGAGAATTCCCTTTCTAGGAGCGCTCCGGAGATTCCCAAATAGGTCAACCTTTTAAACTGCCTGCTGAATCCATGAGCAGGCAAGAGACAACCTGGCGAACTGAAACATCTTAGTAGCCAGAGGAAAAGAAAGCAAAAGCGATTCCCGTAGTAGCGGCGAGCGAAATGGGAGCAGCTCTCAAAAGAATTTATTTAGATTCAGTCGTCCGTTTGTTTTGTTTTGAATTGACATAGAGAAAGATTTCTCGCGTTCCCTTAACTCCGCTTTTTCGGCTAGTATTTTTGATTATCAGGGATTTTTGGTTGTTTTACTCTCTTTCAAACAGTAGACTTTTCAACCTAGTATCCATCGTTTACGGCTAGGACTACTGGGGTCTCTAATCCCATTTGCTCCCCTAGCTTTCGTCTCTCAGTGTCAGTGTCGGCCCAGCAGAGTGCTTTCGCTGTTGGTGTAAGGCCTGGCACTCGAGTCAACAGTTAGAAATAGTTCCTTCGACCCGCTGAGGGATTGTTTCTCAGGAAAAACATCGTATCACTCTTGAATTTCAAGGATTCTTGGGTCTCCACCGGATTGTTCAGAGCTTTACTCCCTTAGATTGTATTTCTCTTTCGAGCGTTCAAAGCTCCAATAGAATCAATGGATGCATGCCCAGCTCCAAATACAGTAACCATGGATGCCAGTTATATTGACTTATAGAGTGAAGAACAAGCCCACTTTCCATTTCCCTTTCGTCCGGATGATCGATTGCCTCATTCTTCTTCGAAAAATAAGTACATTTGGCCATTCCGAACGGTAGTAAATACCAGGACTTAGCAATATTTGATTGATCACAATTCGGTATATTCCATTTATAATAAAGGTTCCTAAGGAATTCATTATAGGAATGTTTCCAATAGAAATGGTTTGCTTTTGCACATCGAAACCAAAAATTAATCTCGCGGATACATATAATTCGGACTTCTAGAGGAAAGTTAACTGCTTGCTGGCTGGGAGCTGCCTCCCCGACGGGTTCTACCATAGAGGCCAACGATAGACAATAACTCCCCCCCGAACACAGCTTACAACCCCTTTTTGGGTGGTATATCGCCTTAAAAAGTCTAAGAGGGTAGTATTCAAGTAGTTCTTAAATAAAAATAAAAAAGAAATTTTCTTCCTTCCAATTTTGTTTGGCCGAAGGAGATAGGAATGAAGTAGGGCGGGCAGCTACCTAGAGATTGGAATGTGCTGCCCTATCGACAGGGAATGCTGATACCACCTACGGTGCTTGTCGGAGTTTCCTTAGGTAGCCACCGACCTACAGTTCTCCTTAAACTTCTGTGCTTGGTGGAAAAGAAGCAAACAAAGGTACGCTCGCTTGCTGTCTTGTTCTCTGCCGCGGACTGGGATCGCTCGCCAGCTAGGCCCTCTAGAAAAAAAGTCTTTGCACCCCCACCTCCTTTATCACTGAGCGGTCATTTCTTTACGGTTACATTAGTTTGGATTGTTCTTCTGATTCTGATAGGCACATTATGGCAGGGCAACGTTTCACAATTTAATGAATCCTCCACTTATTTGATGGGATGGAGTGAAATATTTTATAGGATCCGTTTCGGATTTAAACGGCTCGTCTCGCCGCTACCTTATCCTATTTCCATACTTCTGTCGCTCCATCCCTGTATGGGAACTTCTGAAACAGAACCTGCATCGAGCGCAACAACTGGATCCCTTCAGCTCGCTGTCCCTGCCTATCCTGCCACAGGGATTGAACCATCTGGCAATCAGTTCCGGATGTCGATTGGGATAAGGGTTTGATCGAGAGCTAGGAGATTAGGTTGTTTAACCCGTGCGCAGAGGGGATAGATTAAGTATTCATCTGCTGGTAGAAGGCTTGAAGGTTTAGCGTAACCCAGAATATCGAACGCTATCTTGCCTCATGCAGCCCCCAACCAAGCTCAATAGTTATCCTACCCTCAGGGGGAAAGTAAAGGCCCTTCCCCCTTTGGAAGGCTGTGGGCGAGGAGGGATTCGCGCAGTTGAGGACAATCTGTTCATCGTGCAAGCTTCATGCCTGGTCGAACTGAAACATCTTTCTAGCCAGAATGCAGATTGAGATTAAGTAAATGAAGTTAATTAAATTTTCGAATCACTGACTCAGGCCCATTGTCGAATCCTCGAATTGAAAGAGAGATTGAGAGGGATCAAGACCTCAAACAACGAGCGAAGTCGAGATGTTGATGAGAAAGGGGCGAGTCTCAAGGCCAAAGAGTGCTCTTTGAAGGCTACTATGCATCCTTACGAATACAAGAGTGGTTTTTTTTGTTTTGGGTATAGCAGGACTTGAACCTGCGACCCTATGACAGAAGGGGCTTCTTGTTCTCACTTCTATTTGTCTCTGATTTATCTCCTAAAGAAAGCCCTTGTTCCCTCAATGAAGTTCAATTGCTTTGACGAGTGAGTCTGATATTCAGAATTTACAAGCGGATTATACGTATGTAAACAGCCTTCCCGCCTGGTTTGAATGAGGAGAGGAAGGATCCGACCTCTAGCTCTTTACTTTTACTGCCTGTGGTGAGAAATGGAACTACACTTCCAAGTCGCCAAAAAATCCGAGCAAAAATCGAGAAAAGAGCAACTATTCATGCACGTTTTCTTACGAAAACCCCCTTTTTTATTTGGAATATAATTCCCCTTACTTTTTCCAATCTTTTTAAAAAAAATTATTAAAAAAAGGACTTCTAATAAGAAATTACACATTGAAAAGGGGGGTCCCCCTGCTAGCTAGATATGGTGGGGTGCTTTCTCTTGATCGTAGCAGATAATAGTGGAGCTCGAAAATTGATGTGTATTCGAGTCATAGGAGCTGCAGGTAATCAGCGATATGCTCGTATTGGTGAGCTCACGTACCGCATTAATGGGCGAACAGCCCAACCCCCGAAGAACACTTGCCCCCCCCCCCCCCCATCTTACCGCGCCTGCTGGCACGGAGTTAGCCGGATCCCTGTATGGGCGGAGAACCCGTCGCTGTCTCGGCTGTGATACCGTAATTCTAAAATCTTTTATTGATTCGGCATATTGCCGAATACCTTCCTGATACTCAGCCGGTCCCAGTTGTGAAACTTGGAAAACATTTATGATTTTGCCAAAACGATTTTGTCAGAAGAACCACAACAGAACAAATTTTATCTCGATCTGACAACTCTCTTACTTCCCCTTACCAAGATACTTTAGACTCCAGCAGATAGCGATATCGATATTTCAATTCGATCATTCGAAATGCAAGATTCTGCCATAGCGAGAAGGACCTGATCGGAAAAGTACACCGGGTCAAGACCTAATTGAAAATGAATCGAATTATTGATTGTGTCGTAAAGGCCCTTATGCCCACGCCCTAATCGACCCCCCGGAGGAGTATGCGCTTCTAAAAGATCTTAATACAGGATCATTTAAGTCTGGTTTCTTTGTTATTGGGATAGGCGAACTCTTTAGGATCCATCCCCCAAAGGAACCGGACATGAGAATTTATCATCATCCGGCTCGAGCAAGAATGAAAGAAATAAGACCGCGGAAGATCCATCTGGTTAAATACATTACAAGATGTTTTTCCATACTTTCCGCATTCACTTCTAGCTATTCCCTCTTTAATGAGAGATGCAAAATAAAAAAGCGAAGTAAGGGTGCCCTTGCGAATAACTTGATGCACTATCTCCCTTCAACCCTTTGAGCGAAATGTAGCAAAAGGAAGGAAAATCCATGGACCCAACATGGATTTGGTTCTCTCGCGAAAATCGCGAGTTGCAGAGATGAGAACCATGAAAAGCAAGATCCCTTTTCCTAGTTCTTCTCCCAAGCGCAGGGTAACCCCAAGGGGTTGTGGGTTTTTTTCTACCAATGGGGGATCAAATTTGTAAGCCCACTTGGATATTGAGCATTTACCCATAAGAATAGGATTCTTTTCAATGTCTCTTCCATGGAAGTTCCATTTTCCCAGAATGTATCCTAATTTTTGGCCTAATTCTTCTTCTGATGATCGATTCAACCTCTGATCAAAAAGATAGACCTTGGTTCTATTTCATCTCTTCAACAAGTTTAGTAATAAGCATAACGGCCCTAGAGCGGCGGAACTAACGACTCTATTAGAAAGTAGAATGACCAACTTTTACACGAATTTTCAAGTGGATGAGATCGGTCGAGTGGTCTCTCTTCCTATTGGACTCGTGGGATTGGAGACAGCACAACCCTTCACCAACTTGGATTTGGTTCTCTCGCGAAAATCGCGAGTTGCAGAGATGAGAACCATGAAAAGCAAGATCCCGAATAAGAAAACAGAAACCGAGGAAACCACAAGAGAGAGAAAAACTTTGGGATATATTGATTTGGATTGAATTGGAAATACCTCAACGATACAATCAATTCAATTCTGAATTGCAATAAGCAAGTGGGGTCTCTCAAATAGAGTCGAACAAACCGGTGAATCCAGAATCAAAGTGAGGAGAACAGGATATGTTATGAGAAGAGTGACGTGGGAATAGATTGCATTTCAAATACCTTCATAGCGTAGGAGAGAGAGATTGTTTTCATTTCGATTTTACGGCCTGGCAGAAATGCGTGTCCCTATCTAGTGATATCGTTGAGAGGGAAGATTATTGTAGGAGAGATGGCCGAGCGGTTGAAGGCGTAGCATTGGAACTGCTAGAGTATCTCTTTAATTATCTTAAAAGACTAGGCTAGGAAAGTTTTTTCATTGTTCCTGGCATTGCTTTCATTTGTCTCTACCGATAGTGAAATCTAATTATCTGAAAAGATACTCCATTCTCTTAGCAGTAGAGTTTTCATTCTCAGATAGGGGTCGCCCCTTCTTCTTGCGCCAAAGATCTTACCATTTCTGAAGGAACTGGGACTACATTTCTTTTCAATTTCCATTCAAGAGTTTCTATCTGTTTCCACGAATTGAATCCTAGAATTCCTATTCAAGAAATTTTTGGGCCCTTAGGAGGATGGGCAGTTGGTCAGATCTAGTATGGATCGTACATGGACGATAGTTGGAGTCGGCGGCTCTCCTAGGCTTCCCTCATCTGGGATCCCTGGGGAAGAGGATCAAGTTGGCCCTTGCGAATAACTTGATGCACTTTCTCCCTTCAACCCTTTGAGCGAAATGTAGCAAAAGGAAGGAAAATCCATGGACCGACCCCATTGTTGGAATGTGGATTCTTTCATTTCTATGCACTCAAGGTAAACAATAGGATGGAGCATGGCTTCCTTTCTTCTTAGATACATTTCATTCATTCCATTTCTCTATAGTTTACACCAGAACATCTTGCTAATCCTGACAGATCTCGAAAAGCCTCTGAGCTAAGTGGGCTTACATAGCAGAAATAGTGTAACAAATAGAAATAGATATAGAATAGGAAATCCGTAAAATCGGTTTTCTCTTTCTTTTCCTTTTTGTTTGTTTCGAGAAAGATACCCCTACCCTATCACGTCAATCCCACAAGCCTCTTATCCATTCCCGCTCGCTCGTGGCGGGGGAGTAAGTCAAAATAGAAAAAACTCACATTGGGTTTAGGGATAATCAGGCTCGAACTGATGACTTCCACCACGTCAAGGTGACACTCTACCGCTGAGTTATACCCCTTCCCCGTCCCATCGAGAAAGATATCAAAGGATTGAACAACCGGGATCCATTTACTTTCACATTTGGAATTACACAAAAAAGATTTTTCATCCGAAAGAGGTCTACGAATACTTTTGGGAAAACGTCGACGTTTGCTAGCTTATTTGGCAAAGAAAATCATTTATTTTGAGACCAACCCACTTCCTATCTAGAATTTTATTGTCTTTAGTTTCTCTTTTATCATCTCGTCCAAGAGAGAAAGTTCTTCTAATTCTATGAATCTTTCTAGAATCCTTTTCTCTTGAATATCAGTTAAGAGAGTTTCTGTTCGGACTGCTCTGGATTGTAGAGGAACGAATTTTAGTTTAGATGGGGATATCTTGAATAAAAAAGTGACTTACTTTATTTTGAATTAAAGTATTCGATTCTTATAAATCGATCCCTCCGTATGCTCTAAATCCATATGCTTTAAATGGATAAGAGACCATTTCACCAAGACCTGAACGTGTGCAGCATTTCCTCGTTTGACCAAGCGACGGCCTCCCGGGGCAGGTACGCGACTGTCTCTCTTCCAAAGTGTGATCCCTTCATGCTTCTTCCTTGTGTCCCTTGAGATTCTGATTTGGAGGTGAATTTGAGACTTTCTACACCAAAAATATTCTTTTAAACGAGGGTATTCGTGCTTGGATGGCAGCTCAGGATCAGCCTCATGAAAATCTTATATTCCCTGAGGAGGTTCTACCACGTGGAAACGCTCTTTAATGGAACTTTCGTTTTAACTGGTCGTGACCAAGAAACCACTGGCTTTGCTTGGTGGGCTGGGAATGCCAAAAATGCGGGGTGGAATTTGTGGATTCGGTGGCGGTAATGGCCTCCAGTAGTTTTCTATGGAACCATACCACTATGCGTCGCTCGAACAAAAATACTTGTATGCACCAAAAACCCCGGGTTCCCCAGGGTAAATCCATTAAAAAGGGACAAATTTTAGCAGAGGGAGCTGCTACAGTTGGGGGGGGGGAATAATCAGGCTCGAACTGATGACTTCCACCACGTCAAGGTGACACTCTACCGCTAGTATTTATAATACTTCAGGAGCTAATGAAACTATTTTGGTAAAATTGAATTCTCTCAATTCCTCAGATGTTTGTGATTGAGTCCACCAAGGACTCCCCACCGACAAAGTCTTCTCGATCCAACCTTGAACACGTTTCCACCGACGAAAAAGAAAAGAGAACAATTGGAGATCATCTTCCACCAAAGAGAGAACAATATCCATTTCAAAACATTTCTAACGGATTCCTTGGTTCGACATCGGTTCGAATCTGATGGAATACTTTTCTACTAAAATTCATTCACTTTTTTCTTTGTTTTTGAAACTTTCTCTGGCAGTTTCGGGCTTAATACCGATATTTTAGCAACAAATCTAATAAATCTAACTGTAGTGGTTGGTGTTTTGATTTTTTTTGGAAAGGGAGTGTGTGCGAGTTGTCTATTTCATTTTACTGGCAGCTATGGAGATAGCTGCTCTAGCTACAGCCACACATATTCATTTGTCATTTGGGAGAATTTCCCATATAAAGAAAGAAAAAGATTTAAAGAAAGGATGGGAGATGTTTCCCAAGCATGATTCCATCCATATTGGATCAATTCTCTATACCACTTTGCAATGAAAAGAGGAATGTTTGTTATGGTAAAACTTCGTTTAAAACGATGTGGTAGAAAGCAACGTGCGACTTGAAGGACATGATCGATTGTGGAGAAAACATTACCTTAAATGATATTAATATCTCTGAGATAAATCAATCATCTATAAAGTGAGTGCTATTCTCATTCCGATTCTTTTTTAGTTCCCCGACCAGTTTGCTTGCTCACTAGAAGAGTCAAGCGAGAGCAGCTAGTTTAGAAGGAAAAGGACACCAGGGGCTATTCGGCCTCACTTGTCGGAGACTGAACTACCGCTCGCTTACTTGCTGATCAAGGGGTATGCCTTATATACCGCGTTTGGGCAACCCTCTCAACAATTAAGAGATCCATTCGAAGAACACGGGGGTTCGAGCCTGATTATCCCTAAACCCAATGTGAGTTTTTTCTATTTTGACTTACTCCCCCGCCACGAGCGAGCGGGAATGGATAAGAGGCTTGTGGGATTGACTTAGGAACCTTTATTATAAATGGAATATACCGAATTGTGATCAATCAAACCCCGCCCCGGGATTCCTCTCGAGGTTGATCTGGTTGATCAGGGGGAGGAGGTTCTCCAAAGGAAATAAAGCATTTCTAGCGGATGAGCTTCTCCCAATTTTGTCTGGTAATAGAATAGGGCGGCTTGCTTTGACCAACACTAAAATGAAATTCAAGAGCGCCGTAGAGTGCGAAACTTCCTTTTGAGAAGTGTTTCATTTTTTTTGACAGGCAAAATGCCGTTGACAATGTGTTGAATTGGCAGGTTACCTGATAGGAACTTTTGTACCAGAAACAATAGTATCTCCAATTATAGCCCCTCTGAGATGTAAAATATAGTTGATGTTGAAGTCAATTTAGAAAAGAGCACAGTGCTAGAGCCAACAGTCATTAAGGAAAAGAGTGCTATAAGAGCTAAAGTAAAGCACAGTGCGAAGGAATGCATTTTCTTTTTTAGAAGGGCAGAGAGTGGGGGAGGAATGATTCTCTGAAAAAGGGTAGGGTACAATCAGTCTCTCATGCTTTCATGGATAATGTTTTTCAGTGGAATGGATTGCCAAAGCGCTCATCCGGTGAGTAAGATATGGGAACCTGTTCCTCAGTAGCTCAGTGGTAGAGCGGTCGGCTGTTAACCGACTGGTCGTAGGTTCGAATCCTACTTGGGGAGATTTGATTCATTCTTTCGGCGGAGCCAAGGAAATGGCTAATTAGGTAGCCTTCCACATAGAGCCGGATCTAAGTGTTGGCTAGGCAAACGCTGTCCAGGTGCAGGTAGTCCGCATCTTCACAGACATGTCTATTTCACCGAGCCTCTCTCCGAGACAGTGCCCAGATCGTTACGCCTTTCGTGCGGCTTTGGGAAATGGGACCGACCTGGCGCCTCAAGTTAGAAAGAGAATTCTCAGCTGGAACCCATGGAAAAGGGGAAGGGGCTTGGGCTTTACCTAGCTTCTCACTTGTTATGGCTTGGGCCTTTTATGGCGGATCTCGGCATTCCGCCCAAATTACCTAAAAGTCTAAGCAATATCAAGTGATTTATGTATTTCCTCGCTAGACCTCTCTGTGAGTTCGTCGCCCATCGCATTATTGCAAATTCCAAAAATGCAATTTTCCATATTTCTAGTTACGTATTTACTTACGTCGACAAAGAATAAAACTATCGCTATATTTTTTCCTTTTCCTAGTTCTTCTCCCAAGCGCAGGGTAACCCCAAGGGGTTGTGGGTTTTTTTCTACCAATGGGGGCTTTAATGGGATCTTCGTAAAGTGGATCCTTATGAGTCTTACAACCAATTTGATTGGAAAGTCCAAAAAATCTCAAGTTGGCTCATCTGTCTTTCTTCCGTTCCCTTATGCCGGTCATTCGAGGCCTCTTGACTGTAATGGCACTCGATTATTATCAACCTGACTGCAATCTTTTTCTGTAATTTGTTAGGAGTAAATTCCTTGAACTGATTGATCCGTAGCTTTAGCGTAGAATCCCTTTTTGACTCTGTACCCTTGATTCTTGATCCGGAAACATTCTTATTTGGCGCTGGGCAAGGTCACTACTTAAAAAACCATCTGCAAAAGGAGTAACAGAGCAAAGCGGAGAAGAGAAGGGGGAAGAAAAAAGGTTCCTAACTCATTGGATAGCTTAATCTATTGGAAAGCTTGAACCCAAGTCCTACAGTGATGAGCACAATGATGCGAATCGGGCTTTAATGAGTTCTAATATGCAGCGCCAAGCAGTTCCCCTTTCTCGGTCCCAACGCAATTCAAAAACGGAAATTCCACGAATCCCTGAGGTGGATAAGTCCGACGACTCAGCAGCAGTGCGGAATTGAGTTTCTGGTCCGGTGGATCTGGAAGATGATCAAATCAAGGATTTGAAAGGGAAGTAGGGTTTACCAATCCCAGGAACATCATAAATAGTACCTGCGACTCCTACTTTGACCACTTCGCATATTGGCACTCGACGAAAGGGGGGCACGCTGAGCAAGTACGCAAAATTGGCCCCGCGGCGAAGTTTGTCAACCACCAGAAGAGTTAGGTCTTTCACACTATCAGGAACCCCTAATGGATTGGGTGCACTAAATCCGCGAGGGCCATTGCAGTTAGGATTGCAGCCATAAGCGAACCTCTGATCAAAAAGATAGACCTTGGTTCTATTTCATCCTTCTTTACCAAGTGACCGGAATCCCCTATCCCTAGCTATCCAGATGCCTCCTCTCTTAAACCAAGGCTTATTCAATAGAGCTTTCCATCTCTAAACTATTCTTTATCCGCTATCTGTGCTATTTTCGGACATTAATGAACTTTATAAGAGAGTTATCCGTCGGAACAACAACCTTGCCTATCTATTAAAAAGAAGTGAATTAGCGCCTGCAGATCCCTATGTAGAAAGCCTTTTTTTCACTTGAAGAAAAAAAAATCCAACCGCTTGCTCCTGCCCAACTCAGTCTCAGTCGTGAGCGTTCCGCCTTAGAGGGAAGCAACCGCGAAAGCGGTGGAAGGGCAGAGCTTTTTTTTGGCTTTTTTCATTGTTCCGAAGCAAAGATATCCGCGGGGGCCGGTTCGTTCGTCCTATTCTGCTATTCAGGACCAAGAGGTACTGGATTTTTGCCGGAAGAGAGATATTCAGAAAACCCGATTTCCAGACTATCTGATTCCTACAAAAGAGATAGGGGAAGCTCACTTTTGTCAAATGGGGCTAGAAAGCATAGAACCCCGTCTTAAATAAACCGGTGAATCCAGAATCAAAGTGAGGAGAACAGGATATGTTATGAGAAGAGTGACGTGGGAATAGACTATTCTCGAATCCGTCTTCTTTTTGAGGAATGTAAAAAGCCGCTATTACACCACTTGAGGGCTGAACCAAGATTTCCAAATGAATAGGATAGGGTATTTCTATATGTGAAATAGAATCCAAATGCGGCTGTAGGACGGACGGCCCCCTATAGGTAGTAGGGTAGGGTGGGTGGTACCGCTCAGATAGCGGCCAATCCTCCTAACTGCGCGCGGGCCGGGCTTAGAGCGCGTGAAACTCATCACTACCTCGTAAGGGCGTTGAGACCATAGCATGTTACACAAATAGGAGGCAGAAGAGATAAATGACAACTATCTCTAGAGAATTGAAAAGAGAATAAGTGGAACACATTAGCCGTCCGCTCTCCGGTTGGGCAGTAAGGGTAGCTCACGAGGCTCATAACCTTGAGGTCACGGGTTCGATTCCCGTCTCCGCACTTAGCAGTCTGTATAAAAGGACTCTTCTCTAATGATACTGAGCTTTTTCCAGTCCATGCACTCCAGTCTATTTACGCCTAAAACCTTTTTATTGGTGCTGTTGGGAAATCTGCACAGATAGGATTGCATACTTGGTTACCCGATGCAATGGAGTCACAAGCCGCGGCTAGTTCAGGACTCCATTTGCAAG
>OU342733.1:482332126-482507416 GCA_910589765.1 Avena atlantica
GTGAGGTGATGCGTCAGCGGATCAATGGCAATGAGCACGATGGGATTAGAAACATGCTAGATGATCTTATCGATGCCGACCAGCCGAATTCGCCACCTCCACGGGAGGAATCACCAGAACCGGAGGAACCGCTAGAACCGGAGGAACCGGAGCCAACCGCAAAGGCCTTCCTTGATATGATGGCCGCGGTACGAGGGAGGAGGGTGGCCGCGGTAAGAGGCCTCTGTACGAGGGTGCAAAGATTTCTCAGCTCGATGCCATCTCTTAGTGTCTAGCCGACAAGTGCCAGTATTCCGCCACCCGTTCTCACTTTGAAGCTAATCTGAGAACATGTGGTAACATGTTGCCCGAAGGGCATTGTCTGCCTAAAACCTTTCACGAAACGAAGAAACTCATGAAGGATCTCAACATGGATTATGAAAAGATAGATTGTTGTCCAAAAGGTTGCCTTTTGTTTTGGAAACAGTTTGAGGGTGACAAGTACTGCTCCATTTGTAAGGCCTCTAGATATGAAGAGATAAAGGGGAAGGATGGTCAGGTGAGGCAGTTGAAGGTCGCTAAGAAGATACTTAGGTATCTCTCATTCATAAAAAGAATCCAGCGGCTTTACTTGAGCGAGGAGACTGCCAAACAGATGACGTGGCACAAGAAGGGGAAAAGATACGAGGACGAGCACAGACGGAAGAAGATGGGACATCCATCTGATGGTAAGGCATGGAAGAACTTCGATGACAAATACCCCCGGTGGGCAGAAGAGGCTCGGAATGTTAGAATTGCGATAGCAATAGATGGCTTCAACCCATATGGTATGTCGACGGCCTCGTATAGCTGCTGGCCGGTGTATGTTATTCCGCTCAATCTCCCTCCCGTAGTATTAATGCAACGGAAGACCATGTTTTTGTTGCTGATAATTCCAGGACCTGAGTATCCGGGGAAGAACTTGAGTGTCTATATGCAGCCGATTGTGGATGATTTGAACCACTCTTGGATACATGGGACGTTGACATACGACCGAGCATCAAAGAGAAACTTTTTGATGAAAGTTTGGTTGTAGTATACTATGCATGACATGCCCGGGTACGCTCTAACGTGCGGATGGTGTACAGCTGGTAAGTGGCCATGCCCAGTGTGCAGGCACCGACTTGAGTTCCTTTGGCTAAAGTCGGGTCGCAAATATGTTGCGTTTGACACGAATCGACAATACCTCAAAAGAAATCATTCGTTCAGAGAAGATAGAAAGAACTTTAAGAAGGGCAAAGTTGTGCATGAAGTAAAAGAGGTACCAAAGTTTGAGGGTGCAGCTGTTGATGCCGAGATACGTGCTCTCGTGCCCGCGGCACCGGGAACTGGCCATCAATTTGCGGGATATGGTGTAACGCATAATTGGACTCACGTGGCAGCCTTAACGAATCTCGTGTATTACAAGGACCTCAAACTTCCCCATAACATCGATGTGATGCACACCAAAAAGAATGTCAGGGAGTCCCTTTTTCACACAGTCCTGAACATTCCTGGGAAGTCAAAGGATAATGTCAAGGCTAGAGTCGATGTTGAGAAGCTTTGTGATAGGAATAGCTTACACATGCAGCCTCCTACTGTCCGTTGAAAGAATTTGTTCAAGCCGCATGCCTACTACTGCCTTGATAATGTCCAAAAGAAGGAGTCATTTAGGTGGCTCAAATACGTCGTGATGTTCCCTGACGGTTATTGTTCGAATATAAGTAAGGGAGTCAATCTTTTGACGGGACAAGTCAATGGGCTCAAGAGTCACGACTATCATATATGGATTGAGCGGCTGATGCCGGTGATGGTTCGAGGGTATCTCCCTGAGAAAGTATGGCGAGTGCTTGCGGAGTTGAGCCATTTCTTCCGCACCCGCTGTGCTAAGCAGATATGTCCTCTGGTTATTGAGAAGCTGCAAGTTCAGGTGCCGGAGTTGCTATGCAATTTGGAGATGATCTTTCCGCCAGGATTCTTTACTCCGATGGCACATCTCATTGTGCACCTCGCGAACGAGGAACTCTTGGGGGGGGGGGGGCGGTGCAATTTCGTTGGCAATTTTGTATTGAGAGAGAGTTTAAGTATATTCGAAAGATAACTGGAAATAAAGCCAAGATTGAAGCATGCATAGCTGAAGAAACATGCCTTCGTGAGATGGCAGACGCCGCGACAACCTACTGGCCCGATGATGTTCCCACTATGCATAACCCGGTCTCTCGTTACAATGTCGGCCTTCCCAAGAATGACCCCAAGCTCGAACTATTCCAATTTCCCGGTGGCAAGGCCGGTAAAGGACTAAAATATAGGTTGCCGAAGGAAGAGAAGGATTGCATAATGCTCTATGTGCTTATGAACATGAAGGAAGTGGTCGATTTCATTAGGTAAAATGGTGAACACCCTATTTCTCTATGCAGCTAGTAACTCGGTCTCCGTCTAATGCTTATTTTCTCCTTATTAGCGATTTCACGGATGAACAGTGGCCGGGACCGACGGATCCCTCTCCCATGGAGTTGGACACTCTACTGAAAGAGGGTGCTCCCAGAAATAAAAAAAACTTTGTGTCCTGGTTTATGGAAAAAGTAATTTCTAACCTGTCCCTCTTACCTTGCAATATGTGACTTGTCCCTCTTATTCCACGTAACTACTGAACGCAACAAATTCCTCTTGTACCTGTAGGGAGCTGATCCCAACGTTGAGATGTCAGATGAGCTGAAATGTGTTTCCCAAGGTTGTAACATTGTCGTCATGAAGTATGAGAAGTATGATGTGAATGGATTTCGCTTTCATACAGAGACGCACCAGAAAGGGCGACCGAATACAAAAACGGTAAATACTAGGTTGTTCACCAAAGGAGCCGATTCCCTTGATTACTACGGAAGGTTAGAGAATATATACGAGCTGACCTTCAATCGTACGAATGTCGAACTCAATCTTGTTGTGTTTAAGTGCCACTGGTTTGACCCAAGGGATGGACTGAGAAGTACCCCTTCCATTGGGTTAGTTGAAGTTAGGCCTTCAACCACCTATAGCGGAGCCGACGTCTTTGTTGTTGCTCACCAAGCCAACCAAATTTATTATTTGCCCTACCCATGCCAGAAAGCGGAACTCCAGTGCTGGGAAGTCGTGTTCCAGGTATCGCCACATGGTAACCTACCGATTCTCTCCGAGGACGATTACAACAACATTAACCCTGTAACGTACGAGGGAATTTTCTAATAAGAGCAAGAGGACTTCGAACACTTTCATTTAGAACTGGTTGATCTTGAGAACCTTGGAAACGATGTAGAAACTCGGGGTGAGTCAGTGGTCAATCTACATGACATAAGTATGCTCGAGAAGCTCCATACCGAGAATGACAACGATGATGAGCCTACACCCTTCGATGAGAATCCAGATTTCTACTCAAAAGATAGTGATAGTGAGAATGAGAATGAGAATGAGAATGAAAATGATAGTGAGTATTTATTTTTTAATGCATTTTATTTTGTCTTTGTGCTTAACTGTTTTCTTAATTGCATCATGCCTTTATTCTTTGTGTATACATTTTATTATGTCTTTGTGCTTAACTGCTTTCTCTTACTTAATGCAGGTGATTGAACAATATGAGCAGCGGCAAGGCAACCAGTTCGTCCTTGCTTAATGCGTTGAAGCAGCGCAAGAAAAGAGCTAAACGGAGTGGGAGACAGCCAAATCCCAATCCGCGTTACCCCGATCTTGCTCCTGCTGGCGGAGGACGGGGTCGAGGCCGAGGTCGAGGAGGATGAGGACGAGGTGCCACGGGAGGAGGCGTGGACTTTGACCCACCACCCTCTGCTTCTGGCGACGTGGCTCCTGAGTTGTTCCTGACAGAGCAGCCTTTCAGGGCCTAGAGGGAGGCAGAGTCCGAGAGGGAGGCAGAGTCTGAGAGGGAGGCGAGGACCGAGAGGGAGGCGGGGACCGATACGGAGGCGGACACTAGCCGCGAGTTGGTGGGGCCGAAGAAATTGCGAAATCGTGGGGAATCGGGAGTCCCTGACGAGAAGTTTGAGCCTAGGACTCAGGAGGCGAAAGCCCTTATTATTCCAGATGGCCTTGAGTAAGTGTACTAATTTGGAAATTTAAAACATTTTATTTCATGTTGTTCATAAATAATTATTGTGTACTAATGTTTATTATTGTGCAGCAATTGGACATTTCCTCCGGGGACCAAGGCTCGCCTTCCTAACAGCCTCGTTGGAGCTCTGATTAGGAAGTTCTGGCCGGGCTATCACATTACCCACGAGGGTGACAGGAAGCTAGCTACTACTTGGGCGGACTACCAGACTACCCGCGTCCCGGGCTTTCCGACAGCTGTTGATGCTGTCAACACCAAGTTTTGGGTAAGGCATATGAAGGGTTTCGCGGCATAGTAAATCAAAATTTTCTACGGATGCGAACAGAGGGAAAGCCAAGGTCTAATCTAGGAGATGCAATCAACGAGAGAGATTGGATTAGATCTTCATACCCTTGAACATTCGCACAACGGAAAGTTCGTCGGAACGTGGGTGATGTAGTCGTACTCGCTTCTCCTCCTCGCGATCCGATCCGATCTAGCACCACAAGTGGCGGTGCCTCCGTGAGATGCACACGTGCAGCACCTCGATGTCTCCTCCTTCCTCGGACCAGCAAGTATGGTGGAGAGATAGATTGGATCTACAACACGACGGCGTGGTGTATATGGTGGAGAATTTCTGCAGCAGGGCTTCGCCTACAAACAGTCGGGAGGGAGAGAGGAAAGCTAGCAAGGCGGCTAGGGTTTGGAGGAGAGGTGTGTTGGTTTGGTGCGCCCCCACCCCTCTTTATATAGAGGGGGGGGGCGCAGCCCTAGCCCCTCCCCCAAGCCCAAAGGATAAGGAGTGGGGGGCATGGACTCTCCCCTCTTCTAGAAACCCTATCTCTAGTTTAAACGATTTAAACTCTCTAGGATCGGCTGGGCCCTATGGGGCCTTGTGCCCCTGGCCCAATGCGGCCAGGACACTCCCTCATAGGCCCATGCCCCCTCCCGGAAGGTGGGGCCACGCTGGTCCCCTTCAGGAAGGTTCTAGAAGCTTCCGGTACAATACCGATTAACCCGGAACAATTCTGAACCCCAAAAACTGCACTGCCTTATATGAATCTTATTCTCCGGACCATTCCGGAACCTCTCGTGATGTCCCGGATCCCATCCGATACTCCGAACAAAAATTCATAAACCAATTATCCAATCTATCCTAGCGTCGAGATACGTTAAGTGTGTGACCCTGCGGGTTCGAGAATATGCAGACATGATCTTCTATCAATAATCAACAGCGGGGTCTGGGCACCCATATTGACTCCCACACATTCATCGATGATCATATCGGATGAACCACGATGCCAGGATTCAATCAATCCCATATATATATTCCCTTCATCTCGCGATATTTTACTTGCCCGAGATTCGATCGTCGGTACCGTCATACCTAGTTCAATCTCGTTCACAGCAAGTACTTTACTCGTTCCGTAATCCGATATCACTTTGTGATTAACTCCTTAACCACATGCTTGCAAGCGGTGTTGATATCGATTACCGAGTGGGCCCGAAGTATATCTCTCCTACTTGGGAGGGACAAATTCCATCTCGATACATACAACCCAACAGATACTTTCCAATCACCTGAGAGACACCTTTATGATCACCCTCTCATAGGATGATGTTTGATGACCTCAAAGCTTTCTTCCGGTACCAGGGAGTTGCATTATCTCATGGTCTAAGGAATACAATATTTGACATAGGAAAAGCTTCGCAAAGATGAACACGATGAAACGATCTAATTGCTTCGCTTAGTTTGGGTCTGTCCATCATATCATTCTCCCAATGATATGATCTCATTATCAATTGACAACTCATGTCTATGGTTAGGAAACCTTAACCATCATTGATCAATGAGCTAGTCCTTAGAGGCGTACCAGGGACACGGTGTTGTTCACAAACCACACAAGTATTAATGTTTCCGCTTAATACAATTCTAGCCTGGAATATAAACTTTATCATGAACAAGAATTATAATAATAACATCTTTATTATTGCCTCTAGGGCATAATTCCAACAGTCTCCCACTTGCACTAGAGTCAATAATCTAGTTTACATCTGGCAACAATCTCACACCCATGGCACTGAGGTGTTGATCATGTTTTACACGTGGAAGAGGTTTAGTCAATGGATCTGCGACATTCAGATCCGTATGTACTTTGCTAATCTTCAGATCTCCATCTGCTATATAATCTCGGATTATATGAAACTTGCGGTTGATATTCTTGGTCTTTGGATGATATCTTGGTTCCTTAGCGAGTGCTATGGCGCCAGTGTTGTCACACAATATCTCCAGTGGGTCCAATGCACTTGGAACCACGCCAAGCTCAGTGATGAAGTTTCTGATCCAAACTCCTTCACTTGACGCTTCTGTAGCAGCCATGTATTCCGCTTCTACTGTAGATCCCGCGATCACGCTTTGCTTGCAGCTTCTCCAGCTCACAGCTCCTCCATTCAAAATATAAACGTATCCTGTCTGAGATTTGGAATCATCCTTGTCGGTGTCAAAACTAGCGTCGGCGTAACCTTTTACGACAAGCTGTTCATCACCCCCATAGACTAAGAACATTTCTTTAGTCCTATTTAGGTACTTTAGGATGTTCTTCACGGCTGTCCAGTGTTCCACTCCTGGATCACTTTGATATCTGCTCGTCAAACTAAGAGCATTGGACACATCCGGTCTAGTACACAGCATGGCATACATGATGGAACCTATGGCCGAGGCATAAGGCACTTTTCTCATAGCTTCCCTATCATTTACCGTAGCTGGACACTGAGCCTTGCTCAATATCTTACCTGACAACATAGGCACTGAACCTTTCTTTGCCTTATCCATTCTGAACGTTTTCAGAACTTTGTCTAGGTATGTACTCTGGCTTAAAGCTATCAGGCGTCTTTGTCTATCTCTATAGATTTTGATGCCCAATATATAAGCAGCTTCACCTAGGTCTTTCATTGAAAAACACTTGTTCAAATAACTCTTCACATCATTAAGCATGTTGATGTCATTTCCGATAATCAATATGTCATCCACATACAGTACCAGAAACGTCACCGAGCTCCCACTCACTTTCTTGTAGATACAAGCTTCGTAGCAATTTGGAACAAATCCAAAGCTCTTGATCACTTGATCAAAACGAAGGTTCCAACTCCGAGATGCTTGCTTCAGTCCATAAATGGAACGCTGAAGTTTGCATACTTTACTAGCATCCTTAGGATCGACAAAACCTTCGGGTTGCATCATATACAACTCTTCATCAATGTTCCCATTGAGGAAAGCAGTCTTGACATCCATCTGCCATATTTCATAATCATGAAACGCAGCAATTGCTAATAAAATCCGAATGGACTTAAACATCGCTACGGGAGAGAAAGTCTCATCGTAGTCAACACCTTGAACTGTCGAAAACCTTTTGCGACAAGCCGTGCTTTATAGACAGTAACATTACCATCCGCGTCCGTTTTCTTCTTGAATATCCATTTGCACTCAACGGCCTTTCGGTCGCTAGGAGGATCCACCAAAGTCCATACTTGGTTTTCGCTCATGGATCCCAATTCGAATTTCATGGCTTCCAGCCATTTCTCAGAGTCTGGGCTCATCATCGCTTCCTCATAGTTTGTAGGTTCACTGTCTTCTACCAATAAGACAGTCAAGATAGGGTTTCCGTACCACTCAGGAGGGGCACGCGACCTTGTCGACCTGCGACGTTCAGTAGCAGCATCGTCCGAAGCTTCATGATCCTTGTCATTAGCTTCCTCTATCGTTGGTGCAGGCGGCACTGGAACAATTTCAAGTGCTGCGCTACTCTCCAATTCAAGAGAAGGTTCAATAACCTCGTCTAGCTCTACTTTCCTCCCACTCACTTCTTTCGAGAGAAACTCCTTCTCAAGAAAGGAACCGTTCTTTGCGACAAACACTTTGCCTTCGGTTCTGTGATAGAAGGTATACCCAATAGTTTCCTTAGGGTATCCTATGAAGACGCATTTCTCCGCTTTGGGTTCGAGCTTGTCCGGCATCAACTTCTTGACGTAAGCTTCGCATCCCCAAACTTTAAGAAACGACAACTTAGGTTTAGCACCAAACCACAGTTCATACGGTGTCGTCTCAACGGATTTAGATGGAGCCCTATTTAAAGTGAATGCAGCGGTTTCTAATGCATAACCCCAAAATGATAACGACAAATCAGTAAGAGACATCATTGATCAGACCATATCTAATAGGGTTTGATTCCGGCGTTCAGACACACCATTGCGCTGTGGTGTTCCGGGTGGCGTGAGTTGTGAAACGATTCCACTTGCTTTAAGATGCGTGAGAAAATCATAACTCAAATATTCACCTTCACGATCGGATCGTAGAAACTTAATCTTTCTGTTACGATGGTTCTCCACTTCATTCTGAAATTCCTTGAACTTTTCAAATGTTTCAGATTTATGTTTCATTAAATAGATATACCCATATCTACTTAAGTCATCGGTAAAAGTGAGAAAATAGCGATATCCACCGCGCGTCGAAACACTCATCGGTCCGCATACATCGGTATGTATGATTTCCAACAAGTCCGTTGCTCGCTCCATCATACCGGAGAACGGGGTTTTGATCATCTTGCCCATGAGGCATGGTTCGCATGTGTCAAATGATTCAAAATCAAGAGACTCCAAAAGTCCATCAGAATGGAGTTTCTTCATGCGCTTTACACCAATATGACCTAGACGATAGTGCCACAAAAAAGTAGTATTATCACTATCTACTTTGCATCTCTTAGCATCAATGTTATGGATGTGTGTTTCATCCCTTTCGAGATTTAGAAGAAATAAACCATTTACAAGAGGTGCATGACCATAAAAGATGTTACTCATATAAATAGAACAACCATTATTCTCCGATTTAAATGAATAACCATCTTGCAATAAACACGATCCAGAAAAAATGTTCATGCTCAACGCAGGCACATAATAACATTTATTAAGGTTTAAAACTAATCCCGAAGGTAAAACTAAGGAGAGCGTGCCGACGACCATCACATCAACTCTTGATCCGTTGCCAACGCGCATCGTCACCTCATCCCTTGCAAGCCGCCGTCTATTCCGTAGCTCCTGTTTCGAGTTACAAATATTAGCAACCGAACCGGTATCAAATACCCAAGCACTACAACGAGGGCTAGTAAGGAAAGCATCAATAACATGTATATCAAATATACCTTTGATGGTGCCAGCCTTCTTGTCCGCTAAGTACTTTGGACAGTTGCGCTTCCAGTGACCCTTGTCCTTGCAATAGAAGCACTAAGTGTCCGGCTTAGGACCAGACTTGAGCTTCTTCTCAGCAGGAGCATTGCGCTTGCCGCCTCCCTTCTTGAAGGGCTTCTTTGCTCCCTTACCTTTCTTAAAGGAGGGCTTGTTGACCATCAACACATGATTATCCTTCTTGATGTCCACCTCCGCAGCCATCAGCTTTAGGAAGAGCTCGGTGATCGTATCAGTGGAGCCAATCTGATTATGAGTCACTACAAAACTTTTGTAGCTGGGAGGGAGTGATTGCAGAACCCTGTCAATCTTGAGCTCGTCTGGAATCGTGCATTCCAGTTGCTCAAGGCGTTGAGTGTAGCCCGACATCTTTATGGCGTGCTCACTAACGGAACTCCCTTCCTCCATCTTGCAGTTAAAGAACTTCTCGGAGATCTCATATCTCTCAGAACGGGCCTGAGTCTGAAACATGGTTTTCAGCTCCTCGAGAATCTCGAAGGGCCCGGGATACTCTTCAAAACGATTTTGAAGCTCCGGTTCCATAGCAAACAACATGGTGCTCTTAATCACACCATAATCATCTTTGCGCGACTGATAGACAGCTTTCTCATCAGCCGACGCAGTTGCAGCAGGGGGGTCACCTAACGCTTTACCAAGGACATAGTCCTTTTGTCCGCCAGATAGAATGATTCTTAGATTGCGGAACCAATTGGTGAAGTTAGACCCATTGTTTCTAAGCTTTTCCTTCTCAGCAAAAACGTTGAAGTTGAAGTTGGATTTGGCCATGTGATCTACAGTATTTGCAAGTACAATTTAGACTATGTTCATGATAAATAGTTCAACTTAATCAAATTACTAGATGAACTCCCACTAAATTCAACATCCCTCAAGTTGTTTAGTGAACACGATCCAAATTCACCACACCTAATCCGATCATCACGAGAAGAGATGTGGTTTCAATGGTGGACAAAAAAGTGTCGATCATATCATTCATATGACTCATGCTTAACCTTTCGGTTCTTGTGTTCCGAGGCCATGTCTGTACATGCTAGGCTCGTCAAGTTAGACCCAAGTATTTCCGCGTGTGCAAAACTGGCTTGCACCCGTTGTATGTGAGCGTAGAGTCTATAGCACCCGATCATCACGTGATGCTTGGACACGACGAACTTTCGCAACGGTGCATACTTGGGGAGAACACAGTTTTTATCTTGATCTTTAAGTGAGGAATCATCTTATAATGCTACCGTCGCGATCTAAGCATAATAATATACATAAAAGGATAAACATCACATGCATATAACTTTATGTGACATGGTATAGGCAATCTTCGCGCAATGATCTCCATCTTGTGCGTTCCGGCATGATCTCCATCACTCCACCATGATTGCCTCCACCACGAATAGCAACTACAACTATTGCTAACTACTTAGCGATAAAGTAAAGCTATTACATGGCGTATAAGAAGTTGACTCGCAGGTCATACACAATTATAAAGACAACCATATGGCTCCTGCCGGTTGTGTAATCATCGACATGCAAGTCGTGAAACATTACAAAACATGATAATCGCATACAATATACACATCACATCTTGGGCCATACCATATCACAGAAAACACTCCCTGCAAAAACAAGTTAGACGCCTCTACTTTGTTGTTGCATGTTTTACGAGGCTTATGGGAGTAGATGCTAAGAACGATTCTTACCTACGGTAAGCCACAACGGTGATATTATGGTTGCCAAACTCCGGTGTTAATCCCATGACAACTATAGTGAGAGAAACTGACATCCACCAGCCGCATGTGTGGAACAAGCCACACGTCAAGTGCGGAGCCGGTCTTGCGAACGACGTCGCGTAAGGTTGGCCTGGACCTCTTCAATCTCACTATCCCGCGTCATAAGAAGAACACAAACAAGAGGCTTGCAACAGAAAACATCAACGCCCGCAACAACCATGTTGCGTTCTACTCGTGAAACACATCTACACATAGATCTAGCTCTGATACCACTAAAGGGTTTCGCGGCATAGTAAATAAAAATTTTCTACGGATGTGAACAGAGGGAAAGCCAAGATCTAATCTAGGAGATGCAATCAACGAGAGAGATTGGATTAGATCTTCATATCCTTGAAGATTCGCACAGCGGAACGTTCGTCGGAACGTGGGTGATGTAGTCGTACTCGCTTCTCCTCCTCGCGATCCGATCCGATCTAGCACCACAAGTGGCGGTGCCTCCGTGAGATGCACACGTGCAGCACCTCGACGTCTCCTCCTTCCTCGGACCAGCAAGTATGGTGGAGAGATAGATTGGATCTACAACACGACGACGTGGTGTATATGGTGGAGAATTTCTGCAGCAGGGCTTCGCCTACAAACAGTCGGGAGGGAGAGAGGAAAGCTAGCAAGGCGGCTAGGGTTTGGAGGAGAGGTGTGTTGGTTTGGTGCGCCCCCACCCCTATTTATATAGAGGGGGGGGCGCAGCCCTAGCCCCTCCCCCAAGCCCAAAGGATAAGGAGTGGGGGGCATGGACTCTCCCCTCTTCTAGAAACCCTATCTCTAGTTTAAACGATTTAAACTCTCTAGGATCGGCTGTGCCCTATGGGGCCTTGTGCCCCTGGCCCAATGCGGCCAGGACACTCCCTCATAGGCCCATTCCCCCTCCCGGAAGGTGGGGCCACGCTGGTCCCCTTCCGGAAGGTTCTAGAAGCTTCCGGTACAATACCGATTAACCCGGAACAATTCCGAACCCCAAAAACTGCACTGCCTTATATGAATCTTATTCTCCGGACCATTCCGGAACCTCTCGTGATGTCCTGGATCCCATCCGAGACTCCGAACAAAAATTCATAAACCAATTATCCAATCTATCCTAGCGTCGAGATACGTTAAGTGTGTGACCCTGCGGGTTCGAGAATATGCAGACATGATCTTCTATCAATAATCAACAGCGGGGTCTGGGCACCCATATTGACTCCCACACATTCATCGATGATCATATCGGATGAACCACGATGCCAGGATTCAATCAATCCCATATATATATTCCCTTCGTCTCGCGATATTTTACTTGCCCGAGATTCGATCGTCGGTACCGTCATACCTAGTTCAATCTCGTTCACAGCAAGTACTTTACTCGTTCCGTAATCCGATATCACTTTGTGATTAACTCCTTAACCACATGCTTGCAAGCGGTGTTGATATCGATTACCGAGTGGGCCCGAAGTATATCTCTCCGACTTGGGAGGGACAAATTCCATCTCGATACATACAACCCAACAGATACATTATGATCACCTGAGAGACACCTTTATGATCACCCTCTCATAGGATGACGTTTGATGACCTCAAAGCTTTCTTCCGGTACCAGGGAGTTGCATTATCTCATGGTCTAAGGAATACAATATTTGACATAGAAAAAGCTTCGCAAAGATGAACACGATGAAACGATCTAATTGCTTCGCTTAGTTTGGGTCTGTCCATCATATCATTCTCCCAATGATATGATCTCATTATCAATTGACAACTCATGTCTATGGTTAGGAAACCTTAACCATCATTGATCAATGAGCTAGTCCTTAGAGGCGTACCAGGGATACGGTGTTGTTCACAAACCACACAAGTATTAATGTTTCCGCTTAATACAATTCTAGCATGGAATATAAACTTTATCATGAACAAGAATTATAATAATAACATCTTTATTATTGCCTCTAGGGCATAATTCCAACAGCTTATTTCTCGAGTTATGTTCATACTTGATGACCCCACCGTGCTAACTCATGACTCTTATGCATGATTGAAGTGCTTTTACCGTGTGTCCGAGGAGGACCAGGAGAAGGCGCGGAGGACTTTGCTTGGGGCTTGTGTGAAGTTGACCCCCCAGGTGTGGTACACCAGAAGGTCACGGCCGCTAGCCACTTCTGGGCTGACAGGGGCGTGAGGGTCAGGAAGGAAGACATTGTCGGTAGGAACCCTAATCCTGAGTACTCCATGACGCCAGAAGAGTACATGTCGGTGAGTAAAATGTCAATGAGATTCTACATTGCTTCTAAGTTGCCATTGCATTGTCTGGAGTTGAGTATTGCATTTTCAGGTTATCCCCGATTGGGCCGAGCCGCATCGACTCGCATGGGAGGAGCTGGTTAGGACGAGGTGGCTCAGAGAAGACGAGGAGTTTGCAGCCTTGTCGAGGCGGAACACGGAGAAACGAGGCGATGGTGGAACACACTGCGCGGGAAACCGCAACTTTGACCGCTTCAAGGGGAAGGTGGTACGTATATACATGAAACGACCTGCATGTATTTCTCGTCATGTTCGTACTTCATATGCATAATATTTCTTTTCGTGATGCAGGTGGCCGAGGCACAACCCTGGGAGGTGATTCATGACGTCGCCGTCTATGAGATGATGCGGCGAAAGAAGCCCAATTACTCGGAGCCTCAACCCTCGTTGCCCGTGTACTTCGGCACTGCCCAGAACGACTTGGGGAACTACAACACGATGGTGAAGGCTTGTCACCCCCATGTGGATGACCCCATTCACGCGGAGATCGACGAGGAGTCGTTGGTCCTGTCGGGGCATGGATTGCAGCATGGACGCCTCAAGATTCTGAATAAGAAGGTCAAGCCTACCCTCAGCACGAGCTTAAGCCGTCTCAAGGCTACCTACCCCGCCGACGGCCCCCCTATCCCGCCTCGTGGCCAGCCTTATCGATCCAGAGAGGTTGTAAGTTTTTCTCGTTTTCATCATATTTATGACTTTTGTTCCTGCATGGCTAACTGCTGACGAGATTCCTTGTATTTGAATTGGTAGCCTGAGTTAGACGCGGCCTACGATGCCGCTCATGAGGAATATCAGGTGGCCTTTCGGCAGCATCAGGAGGCGAATGCGATCTACATGCAATACATAAATGTAAGTCCGAACCTTTATTTTTGAAAAAGATACAAGTCCCACTTCCCCCTGTTTGTTGTACTATGTCCTGACATCTAAACTATCTTGCAGGCCATGTTGGTGAATATTCAAACTGGCCAGAATAGAGATTTAGGGCCCGTGCCTCCCATGCCAGGTCCGGCACCATTTTTGCCATCGAAGGACAGCTTCACTAGGACCTACTATGCATCGACACCGGTAAGTTCTTTGCTAACCCACTGGTTATCGCTTTACTTTGCCTCGCAAGTTGCTAACATGTAGGCAACATGTAGGGAACGAGAGCTTCTGAGAACCGGCACTTTGGCCACGCCTCGCCGGATGGGCGTCAGATCACACCGCTTCATGACAATGGTCCATCTCCTGGCCATTCTGCAGGTGGTTGTCCCGAGCTTCACACTTATACTCCCTCGCCAGGTGGCTCTTCTGCTGCTTCTACTGAACGCAACCCTCGCCAGAGGTCGCCACTTTTCACAAGGGGAGATCTCGGGTACACCCCCTCTCCTCCAGAGTTGTAGGCATGTGTGATGATGTCGATGATCTTGTATGACTAATGTATGGATGATCTTGTATGACTAATGTATGAATGATCTTGTATGACTGATGTATGGATGATGTTGATACATGTATGGCATATGTGATCTTGTATGACTGATGTGCTGCTGTGAGTGCTGCATGTGTGCTGCTGTGAAAAAATCAAAAAAAAAAACTGTGCAGGTGCTACGCCGACGGCAATGCCCTCGGCGTAGCCCTCTGCCATGTGCCATATGGTCAGGGCTACGCCGAGGGCACTGCCGTCGGCGTAGCACATGCCCCTACGCCGAGGGCAGTCCGTTGGCATATCGCCTTCCTGGGGAAGGCCACGCGTTCACTTACGCCGAGGGCGAGGCCGTCGGCGTAGCTCCTTCCTGGGGGAGGCCCAGCGCCGGCCACGTGGCGACCCTACGCCAAGGGGCACGGCCGTCGGCGTATCTGGTGCGCCGTTAGCGGCCGTGTAACGGCAGCGCCGCCGTTCGCCGACGGCCGTTACGCGGACGGGCACGCTAAGGCCGTCGGCGTAGGCGCCGACGGCCAGAACGTACGCCGACGGTTGTTTTCGCTCCGCCGAGGAGGCTACGCCGACTGCTGTCCTCGGCGTAGCATACGCCGACGGCTATACTGGCTACACCGAGGGCGTTTTGCCGTCGGCCTAGCCGTCGTCTCCTGTAGTGAGGCCTCAAACCCCAACTGGACTGGTCGGGAGTTAATCCCCAGAGGCCACGCTATATTTGACATTCCTCAAATTTGAATATTATATGTAAAATTTAATAAATAATTCATATTATTTAATAAAAATTAGCTTCCCAGATCCCAGGTCGCTTTCTCGCTCCGAGTCGGCGTCGCTGGCGCGCCTTTGTTTTCGTGCGGTCACTAGCTGCTGGTTGAGCACTCGAGTCCAATTTACTTTTGGACGCAGACTTGTGGCGCGTGTGGACGGGACGGGATGGGCGGGCTGCTCACTCTCGCGCGGCAGTCTGATAGCTCGATCGTGCTTCCTGCATTTTCCGCGCGATGGCACTGCGTCTCAGCTTGCTAGCTCTCCTCGTCAGATTCCTCATCCTATAGTAGTAGCGCTAGTACAAATAGGGTGGCAAACGGGGCGGCACTGGCGGAGCTTCTTAGAAATTGTTGGGCGGGCCAACCCAAAGAAGTACACTAATTTTTCTCTTTCACGGGCCAATATATACATCTATTCCTTTCTTTTGAGCTGACCTGGGCGGTACATGGCCCAGGTTGGCTTCAACCAAGTTCCGCCACTGCGGGGCGGGTTGCGGGTTGGATATTTTCACTAACCATGCTTTAATTTTGCTAGTTTCTATAACTCATTTTGCCTTGATTCCAGTTTTGCGGGCTGAAAAGCGAGTGCCGCTTGCAACCCTAAGTACAAAGACATGGAGTACTATACTAATACTGAACCAACGGGCGTCGCCATTTCTTGCAGCCGCTTTCTTCTTGGGCAAGTGCTAGGCGTACCCCGAACCCATCATCCTGCTTTTCGTGCTGTCACGTGTCAATTTATTGCAAAACATCCCGCTTTTATTATATATGTCCTTGTTTTCTTTCAGAGACCATACAGCAAAAAAGTTGTGCTACTGTAGCAAAACCGACTTCGCCGGAGACATCATCGGAAAAACTCGCTGGTGATTCTCGCCGGAGACCTTGTAGCAAAAAGTTGACACTGTTGTAGCAAAACCACAAGACAGTTGTAGCAACAAAGTTCTTCTAATGTAGCGAAAAACTGACATCACCAGAGACCTCGCCGGAGACTTTTCTAGACACCTCGTTGGAGAACACACCGGGGATGTCGCAGCAAAAAAATAGAAGAATAATTGTAGCGAAATATTTGTACTATTATAGCAAATCCATTGGCCATCGGTAGCGACGTCGGTAGCAAAAATCCGTCGCCGTACATGTAGCAATAACATTAGTCGTTGCTAGCAGCCCCTCATATTGCAGCAGCACCGCGTGGCGTAGGCAGCAAAGTCGGACGCCGTAGGTTGCAAATCATGTGGCCGTAGATAGCAAATTCGTCGCCGGAGAAGACAACCGCTCGTAGCAGGTTGTAACAGCGCCACGTGCCATAGGTAGCAGTGGTGCCTGCCACTCGCAGCGGCGCCGCCCACCGTAGGTAGCGGCACTGCCTGCCGTGGGTAGCAGAGCCGCACGACGACGACCTTCTTTTGCAGCAAGCGGTGGCCTGGTGGCAGACTGCCTTTGCAGCGGTGCCCGCCGTCTAGCAAAGACGAAGGCCGTCGGTAGCAGCGCCGCTATGTCATATAGATAACGGCTCAGCATTGTGACAATAAAGTTCATTTGGATGGCTCAATGGTCACCGCAGCAGAACAATGAATTTAGAAGTTTCTTGTTGTCGCCTCGAACTGCTGCAACATGTTCATTTTTTGTTTCAAAGTTGAACTTATATATGTCTGTGTGTTGTTTGCTTTTTTTTCTTATTGGTTTAGTAGCATATGGTGTATACTCTTTGATGCCCTTTGTGGATTTGTACACAAAATCTAAGTTGGTGAAAATTACAAATTGTTTTGCTAACTTCCTTTCTAGGTTGCCTTGAAAATCAGCTCATAGGACTAAGTGTAAGTGCGAGCCCACATTTGTTCACATTTAGTGGATCTGGCTATTTTATCTTTTCTTATCTTCCCAGGTTTGGAGTTGAGTTCTTGTCTCGCGCAAAAAAATATGGTATGTGAGGCAAGGTACCTTCTGATGAATACATCATGATGTATATTTGTCTCTACAAGTGGCAGGAAATAATCAAAGCATGTCTCTGGCATGGTGGTCTACATTACCGTTTTAAGTTCCATTTGCTGTTTTAGTCCACCACCAGTTATTTAGTCATTGTTCTGCATGATGCAGTGGTATACTCTACCTTCGGAGTTGAGTGTTTTGGTCTATCAATCATGTAGTCGCTGGTCTGCATGTCTATGTAATGGAATCTAAACAATGTCATCACCGATGTCTCCTTGCCATGTGGGATAATCATGATTAAATGTGAAACATTTGTTTTAAATATAGACAATTGTCCGTGTACTCAGCTTATTCTCGGCTTATTCCAGCACAGCGGCAGCACAGACATGTACTCCGCTTATTCCAACACATGTGTAATATGTCATGCAATGCATCTGGCGCCAGCAGGGCCGCCGCACCGGTCCCAGCTAGTACACAATAAAACACTACAAAACTCTGCTACCTAACAAAGCCTCAGGCGTTATTTGTGAATTTGTTTATATTATGTAAATTTCTTTGCCTATTGGCCATTTATTACAGCTTTTGATCTGCTTACTTTGTAAAAGCTTTAGGCCTTCTTAGTTTTTCTTGTTTATTTTGATACAGTATGTTTTGTAAAAGTGGTAGCGCACTTTGTAAAACATGGCCACTTATTTGCGGACGGAGTGAGTAGCTCTAGGTAGGACGATGAACCGCTTGGGTTTTGTAGCCTCGTTCAGTCCGGTGTGGCGGGCAGGGTGCATGCTCGGCTGCGAAAGGAGAAAAGGTGTCTCCACCAACCGCCGGCGGCAGAGAGGAGAGACCCTGCTTTTCTTTGTCGATTTGGGGAAGGAAGGAACCTTCCGTTCCGTGCGGCGGGCGCCACTGTTGGACGTCGGAGCCGCGCTTGTGAGTTGGTATATGACCCACACTACACTCTGCCCGCTCGCTTGGAGTGACGTCATCAACGACCCACAAAGGGGAGGAAAACAGAGTCTGCGTCGGGTAATTTCCCGCTCCTCGACGCACGGAGGATCATCCTATATATGTTGCTCTCAGTCCGATTGAGTCGGCCGGTGTCGCTCGCGCGCCCTCCTTTTCGTGCGGTCGCGGTGCTAGCTGGTTCAGCACTCGAGAAACTGACATCCACCAGCCGCATGTGTGGAACAAGCCACACGTCAAGTGCGGAACCGGTCTCGCGAACGACGTCGCGTAAGGTTGGCCTGGACCGCTTCAATCTCACTATCCCGCGTCATAAGAAGAACACAAACAAGAGGCTTGCAACAGAAAACATCAACGCCCGCAAAAACCATGTTGCGTTCTACTCGTGAAACACATCTACGCATAGATCTAGCTCTGATACCACTGAAGGGTTTCGCGGCATAGTAAATCAAAATTTTCTACGGAGCGAACAGAGGGAAAGCCAAGATCTAATCTAGGAGATGCAAACAACGAGAGAGATTGGATTAGATCTTCATACCCTTGAAGATTCGCACAGCGGAACGTTCGTCGGAACGTGGGTGATGTAGTCGTACTCGCTTCTCCTCCTCGCGATCCGATCCGATCTAGCACCACAAGTGGCGGTGCCTCCGTGAGATGCACACGTGCAGCACCTCGACGTCTCCTCCTTCCTCGGACCAGCGAGTATGGTGGAGAGATAGATTGGATCTACAACACGACGGCGTGGTGTATATGGTGGAGAATTTCTGCTGCAGGTATTCGCCTACAAACAGTCGGGAGGGAGAGAGGAAGGTAGCAAGGCTGCTAGGGCTTGGAGGAAGGTGTGTGGGGGGGAGGGGGCGCACCACCCCTCTATATATAGAGGGGGGGGGGGCGGCCAGCCCTTGCCCCTCCTCCAAGCCTATCTCTAGTTTAAACAATTTAAACTCTCCCTTATCTAGAAATCATATCTCTAGTTTAAACGATTTAAACTCTCCCTTATCTAGAAATTCTATCCCGAGATTTAAACGAGTCAAATCTCTCTAGAATCGGCTGGGCCCTATGGGGCCTTGTGCCCCTGGCCCAATGCGGCCAGGACACTCCCTCATAGGCCCATGCCCCCTCCCGGAAGGTGGGGCCACGTTGGTCCCCTTCCGGAAGGTTCTAGAAGCTTCCGGTACAATACCGATTAACCCGGAACAATTCCGAACTCCAAAAACTGCACTGCCTTATATGAATCTTATTCTCTGGACCATTCCGGAACCTCTCGTGATATCCCGGATCCCATCTGAGACTCCGAACAAAAATTTATAAACCAATTATCCAATCTATCCTAGCGTCGAGATACGTTAAGTGTGTGACCCTGCGGGTTCGAGAATATGCAGACATGATCTTCTATCAATAATCAACAGCGGGGTCTGGGCACCCATATTGACTCCCACACATTCATCGATGATCATATCGGATGAACCACGATGCCAGGATTCAATCAATCCCATATATATATTCCCTTCGTCTCGCGATATTTTACTTGCCCGAGATTCGATCGTCGGTACCGTCATACCTAGTTCAATCTCGTTCACAGCAAGTACTTTACTCGTTCCGTAATCCGATATCACTTTGTGATTAACTCCTTAACCACATGCTTGCAAGCGGTGTTGATATCGATTACGGAGTGGGCCCGAAGTATATCTCTCCGACTTGGGAGGGACAAATTCCATCTCGATACATACAACCCAACAGATACTTTCCGATCACCTGAGAGACACCTTTATGATCACCCTCTCATAGGATGACGTTTGATGACCTCAAAGCTTTCTTCCGATACCAGGGAGTTGCATTATCTCATGGTCTAAGGAATACAATATTTGACATAGGAAAAGCTTCGCAAAGACGAACACGATGACACGATCTAATTGCTCTGCTTTGTTTCGGTCTATCCACCATATCATTCTCCCAATGATATGATCTCATTATCAATTGACAACTCATGTCTATGGTTAGGAAACCTTAACCATCATTGATCAATGAGCTAGTCCATAGAGGCGTACTAGGGACACGGTGTTGTTCACAAACCACACAAGTATTAAAGTTTCCGCTTAATACAATTCTAGCATGGAATATAAACTTTATCATGAACAGGAATTATAATAATAACATCTTTATTATTGCCTCTACGGCATAATTCCAACAGTCTCCCACTTGCACTAGAGTCAATAATCTAGTTTACATTTGGCAACAATCTCACACCCATGGCACTGAGGTGTTGATCATGTTTTACACGTGGAAGAGGTTTAGTCAATGGATCTGCGACATTCAGATCCGTATGTACTTTGCTAATCTTCAGATCTCCATCTGCTATATAATCTCGGATTATATGAAACTTGCGGTTGATATGCTTGGTCTTTGGATGATATCTTGGTTCCTTAGCGAGTGCTATGGCGCCAGTGTTGTCACACAATATCTCCAGTGGGTCCAATGCACTTGGAACCACGCCAAGCTCAGTGATGAAGTTTCTGATCCAAACTCCTTCACTTGACGCTTCTGCAGTAGCCATGTATTCCGCTTCTACTGTAGATCCCGCGATCACGCTTTGCTTGCAGCTTCTCCAGCTCACAGCTCCTCCATTCAAAATATAAACGTATCCTGTCTGAGATTTAGAATCATCCTTGTCGGTGTCGAAACTAGCATCGACGTAACCTTTTACGACAAGCTGTTCATCACCCCCATAGACTAAGAAAATTTCTTTAGTTCTATTTAGGTACTTTAGGATGTTCTTCACGGCTGTCCAGTGTTCCACTCCTGGATCACTTTGATATCTGCTCGTCAAACTAAGAGCATTGGACACATCTGGTCTAGTACACAGCATGGCATACATGATGGAACCTATGGCCGAGGCATAAGGCACTTTGCTCATAGCTTCCCTATCATTTACCGTAGCTGGACACTGAGCCTTGCTCAATATCTTACCTGACAACATAGGCACTGAACCTTTCTTTGCCTTATCCATTCTGAACCTTTTCAGAACTTTGTCTAGGTATGTAATCTGGCTTAAAGCTATCAGGCGTCTTTGTCTATCTCTATAGATCTTGATGCCCAATATATAAGCAGCTTCACCTAGGTCTTTCATTGAAAAACACTTGTTCAAATAACTCTTCACATCGTTAAGCATGTTGATGTCATTTCCGATAATCAATATGTCATCCACATACAGTACCAGAAACGTCACCGAGCTCCCACTCACTTTCTTGTAGATGCAAGCTTTGTAGCAATTTGGAACAAATCCAAAGCTCTTGATCACTTGATCAAAACAAAGGTTCCAACTCCGAGATGCTTGCTTCAGTCCATAAATGGAACGCTGAAGTTTGCATACTTTACTAGCATCCTTAGGATCGACAAAACCCTCGGGTTGCATCATATACAACTCTTCATCAATGTTGCCATTGAGGAAAGCAGTCTTGACATCCATCTGCCATATTTCATAATCATGAAATGCAGCAATTGCTAATAAAATCCGAATGGACTTAAACATCGCTACGAGAGAGAAAGTCTCATCGTAGTCAACACCTTGAACTTGTCGAAAACCTTTTGCGACAAGCCGTGCTTTATAGAAGGTAACATTACCATCCGCGTCCGTTTTCTTCTTGAATATCCATTTGCACTCAACGGCCTTTCGGTCGCTAGGAGGGTCCACCAAAGTCCATACTTGGTTTTCGCTCATGGATCCCAATTCGGATTTCATGGCTTCCAGCCATTTCTCAGAGTCTGGGCTCATCATCGCTTCCTCATAGTTCGTAGGTTCACTGTCTTATACCAACAAGACAGTCAAGACAGGGTTGCCGTACCACTCAGGAGGGGCACGCGACCTTGTCGACCTGCGACGTTCAGTAGCAGCATCATCCGAAGCTTCATGATCCTTGTCATTAGCTTCCTCTATTGTTGGTGCAGGCGGCACTGGAACAATTTCAGGTGCTGCGCTACTCTCCAATTCAAGAGAAGGTTCAATAACCTCGTCTAGCTCTACTTTCCTCCCACTCACTTCTTTCGAGAGAAACTCCTTCTCAAGAAAGGAACCGTTCTTTGCGACAAACACTTTGCCTTCGGTTCTGTGATAGAAGGTATACCCAATAGTTTCCTTAGGGTATCCTATGAAGACGCATTTCTCCGCTTTGGGTTCGAGCTTGTCCGGCATCAACTTCTTGACGTAAGCTTCGCATCCCCAAACTTTAAGAAACGACAACTTAGGTTTAGCACCAAACCACAGTTCATACGGTGTCGTCTCAACGGATTTAGATGGAGCCCTATTTAAAGTGAATGCAGCGGTTTCTAATGCATAACCCCAAAATGATAACGGCAAATCAGTAAGAGACATCATTGATCGGACCATATCTAATAGGGTTCGATTCCGGCGTTCACACACACCATTGCGCTGTGGTGTTCCGGGTGGCGTGAGTTGTGAAACAATTCCACTTGCTTTAAGATGCGTGAGAAAATCATAACTCAAATATTCACCTCCACGATCGGATCGTAGAAACTTAATCTTTCTGTTACGATGGTTCTCCAGTTCATTCTGAAATTCCTTGAAACTTTTCAAATGTTTCAGATTTATGTTTCATTAAATAGATATACCCATATCTACTTAAGTCATCGGTAAAAGTGAGGAAATAGCGATATCCACCGCGCGTCGAAATACTCATCGGTCCGCATACATCGGTATGTATGATTTCCAACAAGTCCGTTGCTCGCTCAATCATACCGGAGAACGGGGTTTTGATCATCTTGCCCATGAGGCATGGTTCGCATGTGTCAAATGATTCAAAATCAAGAGACTCCAAAAGTCCATCAAAATGGAGTTTCTTCATGCGCTTTACACCAATATGACCTAGACGACAGTGCCACAAATAAGTAGTATTATCACTATCTACTTTGCATCTCTTAGCCTCAATGTTATGGATGTGTGTTTCATCCCTTTCGAGATTTAGAAGAAATAAACCATTTACAAGAGGTGCATGACCATAAAAGATGTTACTCATATAAATAGAACAACCATTATTCTCCGATTTAAATGAATAACCGTCTTGCAATAAACACGATCCAGAAATAATGTTCATGCTCAACGCAGGCACATAATAACACTTATTAAGGTTTAAAACTAATCCCGAAGGTAAAACTAAGGAGAGCGTGCCGACGGCCATCACATCAACTCTTGATCCGTTGCCAACGCGCATCGTTACCTCATCCCTCGCAAGCCGCCGTCTATTTCGTAGCTCCTGTTTCGAGTTACAAATATTAGCAACTGAACCGGTATCAAATACCCAGGCACTACAACGAGGGCTAGTAAGGAAAACATCAATAACATGTATATCAAATATACCTTTGATGGTGTCAGCCTTCTTGTCTGCTAAGTACTTCGGACAGTTGCGCTTCCAGTAACCCTTGTCCTTGCAATAGAAGCACTCAGTGTCCGGCTTGGGACCAGACCTGAGCTTCTTCTCAGCAGGGGCATTGCGCTTGCCGCCGCCCTTCTTGAAGGGCTTCTTTGCTCCCTTACCTTTCTTAAAGGAGGGCTTGTTGACCATCAACACATGATTATCCTTCTTGATGTCCACTTCCGCAGCCTTCAGCTTTGCGAAGAGCTCGGTGATCGTATCAGTGGAACCAATCTGATTATGAGTCACTACAAAACTTTTGTAGCTGGGAGGGAGTGATTGCAGAACCCTGTCAATCTTGAGCTCCTCTGGAATCGTGCATTCCAGTTGCTCAAGGCGTTGAGTGTAGCCCGACATCTTTATGGCGTGCTCACTAACGGAACTCCCTTCCTCCATCTTGCAGTTAAAGAACTTCTCAGAGATCTCATATCTCTCAGAACGGGCTTGAGTCTGAAACATGGTTTTCAGCTCCTCGAGAATCTCAAAGGGCCCGGGATAGGTTTCAAAACGATTTTGAAGCTCCGGTTCCATAGCAAACAACATGGTGCTCTTAATCACACCATAATCATCTTTGCGCGACTGATAGACAGCTTTCTCATCAGCCGGCGCAGTTGCAGCAGGGGGGTCACCTAACGCTTTACCAAGGACATAGTCCTTTTGTCCGCCAGACAGAATGATTCTTAGATTGCGGAACCAATTGGTGAAGTTAGACCCATTGTTCCTAAGCTTTTCTTTCTCAGCAAAAACGTTGAAGTTGAAGTTGGATTTAGCCATGTGATCTATAGTATTTGCAAGTACAATTTAGACTATGTTCTTGATAAATAGTTCAACTTAATCAAATTACTAGATGAACTCCCACTAAATTCAACATCCCTCAAGTTGTTTAGTGAACACGATCCAAATTCACCACACCTAATCCGATCATCACGAGAAGAGATGTGGTTTCAATGGTGGACAACGAAGTGTCGATCATATCATTCATATGACTCATGCTTAACCTTTCGGTTCTTGTGTTCCGAGGCCATGTCTGTACATGCTAGGCTCGTCAAGTTAGACCCAAGTATTTCCGCGTGTGCAAAAACTGGCTTGCACCCGTTGTATGTGAGCGTAGAGTCTATAGCACCCGATCATCACGTGATGCTTGGACACGACGAACTTTCGCAACGGTGCATACTTGGGGAGAACACAGTTTTTGTATTGATCTTTAAGTGAGGAATCATATTATAATTCTACCGTCGCGATCTAAGCATGATAAGATACATAAAAGGATAAACATCACATGCATATAACTTTATGTGACATGGTATAGCCTATCTTCGCGCAATGATCTCCATCTTGTGCGTTCCGGCATGATATCCATCACTCCACCATGATTGCCTCCACCACGAATAGCAACTACAACTATTGCTAACTACTTAGCGATAAAGTAAAGCTATTACATGGCGTATAAGAAGTTGACTCGCAGGTCATACACAATTATAAAGAAAACCATATGGCTCCTGCCGGTTGTGTACTCATCGACATGCAAGTCATGAAACATTACAAAACATGATCATCGCATACAATATACACATCACATCTTGGGCCATACCATATCACAGAAAACACTCCCTGCAAAAACAAGTTAGACGCCTCTACTTTGTTGTTGCATGTTTTACGTGGCTTTATGGGAGTAGATGCTAAGAACGATTCTTACCTACGGAAAGCCACAACGGTGATATTATGGTTGCCAAACTCCGGTGTTAATCCCATGACAGAGAGAAACTGACATCCACCAGCCGCATGTGTGGAACAAGCCACACGTCAAGTGCGGAACCGGTCTCGCGAACGACGTCGCGTAAGGTTGGCCTGGACCGCTTCAATCTCACTATCCCGCGTCATAAGAAGAACACAAACAAGAGGCTTGCAACAGAAAACATCAACGCCCGCAACAACCATGTTGCGTTCTACTCGTGAAACACATCTACGCATAGATCTAGCTCTGATACCACTGAAGGGTTTCGCGGCATAGTAAATCAAAATTTTCTACGGAGCGAACAGAGGGAAAGCCAAGATCTAATCTAGGAGATGCAAACAACGAGAGAGATTGGATTAGATCTTCATACCCTTGAAGATTCGCACAGCGGAACGTTCGTCGGAACGTGGGTGATGTAGTCGTACTCGCTTCTCCTCCTCGCGATCCGATCCGATCTAGCACCACAAGTGGCGGTGCCTCCGTGAGATGCACACGTGCAGCACCTCGACGTCTCCTCCTTCCTCGGACCAGCGAGTATGGTGGAGAGATAGATTGGATCTACAACACGACGGCGTGGTGTATATGGTGGAGAATTTCTGTTGCAGGGCTTCGCCTACAAACAGTCGGGAGGGAGAGAGGAAGGTAGCAAGGCTGCTAGGGCTTGGAGGAAGGTGTGTGTGTGTGTGGGGGGGGGGGGGGGGCGCACCACCCCTCTATATATAGAGGGGGGGCGGCCAGCCCTTGCCCCTCCTCCAAGCCTATCTCTAGTTTAAACAATTTAAACTCTCCCTTATCTAGAAATCCTATCTCTAGTTTAAACGATTTAAACTCTCCCTTATCTAGAAATTCTATCCCGAGATTTAAACGAGTCAAATCTCTCTAGAATCGGCTGGGCCCTATGGGGCCTTGTGCCCCTGGCCCAATGCGGCTAGGACACTCCCTCATAGGCCCATGCCCCCTCCCGGAAGGTGGGGCCACGTTGGTCCCCTTCCGGAAGGTTCTAGAAGCTTCTGGTACAATACCGATTAACCCGGAACAATTCCGAACTCCAAAAACTGCACTGCCTTATATGAATCTTATTCTCCGAACCATTCCGGAACCTCTCGTGATATCCCGGATCCCATCCGAGACTCCGAACAAAAATTCATAAACCAATTATCCAATCTATCCTAGCGTCGAGATACGTTAAGTGTGTGACCCTGCGGGTTCGAGAATATGCAGACATGATCTTCTATCAATAATCAACAGCGGGGTCTGGGCACCCATATTGACTCCCACACATTCATCGATGATCATATCGGATGAACCACGATGCCAGGATTCAATCAATCCCATATATATATTCCCTTCGTCTCGCGATATTTTACTTGCCCGAGATTCGATCGTCGGTACCGTCATACCTAGTTCAATCTCGTTCACAGCAAGTACTTTACTCGTTCCGTAATCCGATATCACTTTGTGATTAACTCCTTAACCACATGCTTGCAAGCGGTGTTGATATCGATTACCGAGTGGGCCCGAAGTATATCTCTCCGACTTGGGAGGGACAAATTCCATCTCGATACATACAACCCAACAGATACTTTCCGATCACCTGAGAGACACCTTTATGATCACCCTCTCATAGGATGACGTTTGATGACCTCAAAGCTTTCTTCCGATACCAGGGAGTTGCATTATCTCATGGTCTAAGGAATACAATATTTGACATAGGAAAAGCTTCGCAAAGACGAACACGATGACACGATCTAATTGCTCTGCTTTGTTTGGGTCTATCCACCATATCATTCTCCCAATGATATGATCTCATTATCAATTGACAACTCATGTCTATGGTTAGGAAACTTTAACCATCATTGATCAATGAGCTAGTCCATAGAGGCGTACTAGGGACACGGTGTTGTTCACAAACCACACAAGTATTAAAGTTTCCGCTTAATACAATTCTAGCATGGAATATAAACTTTATCATGAACAAGAATTATAATAATAACATCTTTATTATTGCCTCTAGGGCATAATTCCAACACCAAATCGGGTTGGTCAGGGGCTATCCCTTGTTTCTACTTATGGATACCGACGAAGGAGAGTTTCTCCTTCGTCACTTTCTCCACTCCCAAATCATGCGATAACCTCCTTCCTGTACGTGTGGATACCGGTAGAGACGGTGCACGTGTGGCGCTGGAGACAAAGGAGTTTGTAGGGATCTGGCGAAGGAGTTCGTGGAATCCGTAGGAGCTGTTTGTGAGATCGATCGGCACTGCTGGCACGCTTCATCGATAATCGGCACGTGCGCATCTAGTGGTAAATCTCGTGGCCTATTATCCGAGATGGATCTTGGGAGTATCACGTAGGATAAAATTTGTTTATCTGCCCGCGGCCCAATAGGGCATGCCAGGGCGTACGCTCGCCGCCATCCTCGAGCACATCGAGGCTAGTAACTCGCCCCGCCTCACATACCCGACGAGGTCGCCGGCGACCCTCTCGCACCGGCATGGCACCTCCTGGCTCCCAAGGAGGATGGGAGTCGTGTCCTTATCGTCCTCGGCCTCGTCCTCCCACTCTTCTGACGAGGAATAGGGTACGCACGACACACTGTCTCTCTTGCCGGTCAAACGTGAGTCGTCTTCCCTGCCGTCTCCGACCACCGCCCGAGACGCAACCATCCCCCTCGGGGTTCGCGTGTCATTACCATCGGCGCGCCTCCGCTGCCCCAGGCATCCCCTCCTTACAGACGCCTCCGCCTTGTCCAGCCGAAGATGGAGCCGGTGGACACACCGGAGGACGAGCAGGACGGCTACGTCCTCAAGATGGCGTTGGAGGCCCCCCCTCAACGACGTGCCGCTGATGCTCTCGCATGGTCCAAGGCGGAGTACGAGCGGGAGCAGGCCTCCCTCCAGCAGGCGCTCTTGTGCGCCGCCAATCTTTGGGCACGCCTCCACGACAACATCGTCGTACGGACGACAGCGACTCCGATGAAGCCGGTCCAAGCAGCAGGCCTGCACGAGGTATGACGACGCCGGCTAGGGCAGAAGCCGCGACGAGGACAACTATAACACACAGTTCTACTGGAGCCTCGACATGAACTAGGCCGCTCCGACCGCCGGTGAGATGTTTTTAGTTATTTTTACCATGTTCAAGTTAGATTTCGGCCTAAATAGCCTATGTAATGAACCAATTTCACATTATATGCAATGTATTACAGATTACTCTCGTTTTTGGCAAAATTTTGATTCAAATTTCATGAATTTAAGTGCATTTGCCGGCGTTACTTGGTCTCGAGACTGGAAAGTTACCGAAAACCTCATGTATCCAGAGAAAAAATTCGCCGGATTTTGGTCTTAGGGCACAAGTGGAGATGCTCTCAGAAAGTACTATGGTGGAAATTAACCAACGGGCCGGCGTCGCCATTTCTGGCAGCTGCTTTCTATTCTTTCTGGTCACTGCCGGGCATGCATCCATTCTTGAATTGAATGGTCGATCGTTCCCGGGTTAAATTCCTTCCCTCGACAACACTCGAGCACCCTTTCTATTTCAATGAACGGCAGCTGCTTTCCTGTGGTGATCGATCGATGTCATGCTTTCAATGAGCGGCAGCTGTATATTCATCTCATGCATGATGGTTCTTTACTTTCTCCAGCTTCGACATACGACCTTGATCGAGTCGCGACAACGACGCATGCTGCTGGTAAATCAGGTGACACGGTCGACAAGATCGATGCCATGCTACTATTGCATGATGCACGTTTTCTCCAGCTTTGACGAGATCATTCATGGGGTGTTTCTATTTGGAATATATATTCACATGCATGATGTGTGCGTTTTCTCCAGCTTCGACAGACGACGATCTTGATCGAGCCGCGACAACGACGCTGCCGGTAAATCAGTTGACACGATCGACGACAAGATCGCACTTCAACGCTTGTATTAGCATTAATTTCACCGCTGCTTGTACGTACGGGAAGGTATACTACATCAGTCAGCGCGATACAGACGCACCGCACTTGGTTCAGAAGTTCAGTCAAAGAGCTAGCTAGCTAGTGATCAGTGGATGCCTCGTGTCATGAGATGCCAGTGAAATTGCAAATCTGTTGGTCGGTCGTCCGTTCAACAGACGACACACTGTCTTCGTCCGTTCAACGGATGACACACTGTCTTCGTCCGTTCAACGGACGAATCACCCTGCAAACCCCTTCTTTATCGAACAACCGACAGCGTTGCCTGCAGGGTGATTCGTGGCAGTGTGTCGTCTGTTGAACGGACGAAGGCAGGGTGTCGTCTGTTGAACGGCTGGCCGACCAACAGATTTGTAATTTGTTCATTTTATATATTATTTGTAAAATTCAATAAAAAATATATTATTTAAAAAAAATTAGCTCATAATTCAGCGGCGCGAATATGATAAAACTCCGGCCCGTATGCGCCACCAGCCTACTACTATACATCATTGGCTCAGTACAGACCGTCGGTCCACTGAAGCAGCCCATGAATAATGGTCCGTTTGCGGTGCTGCGCTCTTCTAGCTAAGGAAAACCCTCAAAGACAGGCGGAGAAAGAGGGCAATTGCTATTTATCGCTTACTGCGCGCGCTAATAGGCTCCGCCCACGCGGCCTCTCGAGATGGGCTGGCCCGTTTCGCCGGAAGTTTTCCTGGGTTTTTCGGTTTTTCTTTGTTTTCTTCTGGTTTTTGTGTTTTCCTATCCAGTTTTTTTTTGTTGCAGTCCGGCTTTTTGGAACTTGTTCGAAATTTGAACTTTTTTCCATGTTTGATTTTTTTAGATTTGAACAATTTTTAATTTTGAATAATTTCGCATATGAACAATTTTTAAACTTGAACTTTTTCAAAACGTGAGCAATTTCAAACATGAACAATTTTCTAACATGAACTATTTTGAAACTTTAACATTTATAAAATATGAACATTTTTTTACTTTTAACAAATATTTTAGAATTAAACGTACATACTAGAGTGAGCGAGAGAACATGAAAATAGGCGAGCGAAGGGCTAACTGGGCCGGCCCATCCGGGATCACCCTCTAGGCGATGGCTCCTTCATTAGGTGTGAAATAGCAGCTCTCGAGAAAGAGTCGCTTGCGTGATGCATCCTTCGATCCTGTTGGATCCCGTGATGGACAGTGCGTCGCGTCGCCCCATGTCTCCCTTCTCTATTTTTTCCTCCAAAATTTCACCGATCTATTAATAATTATCAACAACAATACAAATAGGCCTAAAAATATAAAAAAATTAAAATAGGTACCTGAACCACCTAGCAACGAATACATACACTAGCGCGAGTTGAAGACGTGCTGACGTCCGCGCCCCTCCATCGCCGGAGCCGGGCAAAGCTTGTCGTAGTACAACTTGTCATAGTAGACAGACGGGAAGCCGTCGTGCTAAGGCTACGAGACCATCACATCAAAGCAACAACCATCGCCAATAATGAGAACCGTAGATCGGAAGAGACTAATGTCATGGTATTATCGACGAGTACGCTATGAAGGGGGCTCAAAGAGAGTTTAGAGAGATGGGGCTGAAAAGCGGTGAGCATCCGAGAAGGGCGATACACAGCTTAGCCAGGTTCAGATTCCACAATAGTGACAGAATCATACTTCTGCTATCAATCACTATATTAACAACATGCCAGGGTTACAGAGATTATAAAGGTTCGTGTGAGGGTTATGTAGCGTAAATATAATTATGGTTGCCTTAAAGGCTCTCGTGGGTCTGGCTTATAATGATGCCAGATCCTAGGGTTACAGTGAGAAGTTCTAACCGAACAGATTACAAAGTCGTACACTAATACAATATACTAGAGAGCTCTAAGGTCCCTAGAATTGGTGCCCTCTCACACATCCAGGTGCCGTGGTGGCTTTTGTTAGCTTCTTTCAGTTCTATATCGCGTGCTCTCTGGCACCAAAAGAAAATTCTTCAATTCTAATTCGCAACGTTGGGCGACTCTAACAGCCTCGGCCGTCTCTCTTAGAGGCTTATCTCCATCTGCTTTTTTTAGAAGAAAAATACATTTCAAAGCAGCCACCGCCGCTGCCTATCCCCTCCCCTCTCCACCATGTTCGCCGCCCCGCCTCCCTCCGTAGCCGAATTCCTGTCCCCAGTCGCCATCCACGCCGCTCTCGCCGCCGTCCTCTATCCATTGACCATTCGTGCCTCATCCGCTGACCCCGTCGCGTGTGCTTCCCGACCTCATCTTCGATGACCCGACCGACCAGGTGCGAAACGAAGTAGCTCTCACCTCCCTCAGTTTCTGGCACCTCTCTCTGCTCGCCGACCAGTCTGCACTATCTCCATCGCTTCCGCCGTCCTCTGGGCAGACGGGGATGAAGATCTTCTCCAATGATGGTACTGCACCGCCGGAAACGAGCTGGCCCAACCTCCTACGTTCATCCCCAATCCCGTCCATCACTTCCACCGTAATGGAGAAGGCAATAATACGTGTGTTTTGCTTCCACGAGATCTTCTTGCCAATGGATTCGGTTCGTGTTGAACCACCTATTTCTCTGTGTAGTTGCTATACGCTTTTTCTCTGATTTATATATTGAAATATTATACATCGCTCAACAATAACATATTTGGTGCAGATTTTAGTAGCACGGGATGCGATTTGGTGCTCTGTATAACTAACATTTTATGTCGAAGTCCATCTAGAATCTTTCTCTATGTAGACATTTCTTCTCAGTATTGTCTATGAAAATTTTATTCCAGAAATTCATAGATTTTTGTTTTAAATTCCAACCTACATCCTAGCAATTTGCATATGTTTTCGGCAACCTACATCCTAGAAATTCATAGATTTGATTGGTAATACTTAATGCAAAGAAAATTAAGATCCATCCAGTGTTTGATTGAAACCATGACCACATATGTTAACAAAGGCAGACCCACGTGTTGCACTCCACTCATGGAAGCATGTTCAACTGTTCAAAGGAGATCCGGCATCAATCATACGGCTGTAACTGGAGGAAGGATGAGGGAGACGAGACCAGAGTGCAGCCATGAGTTGTTGTGCGTGATCACTCGAATGGATGGCATCGATGGGGTTGTGCGTGATCTATCGAATGGGACAGCGGTGGTAGCCTGCTTATAGCCATGAGCAGTTAGCTATTCTGTCGTGAGCCCAATGCACGATTTGACGGGCAATCAGATTAGACCGAGTGGCAAGACCATGGAGTATCATGGAACATCAAAAGTTCTCTTGGTATTAGCCTATTAGGCAAATATCTTCACTTTGATTTGATAGGATTGAAGGAAGGAATATTACAAGCAACAATGAATTGATATGATTATAGGGCAGTTGTAAGAGTTGGTAAGGAATTTTTGTTTTCTTCTCTAGAAAGGCTTGTTATCTAGGTGTATGTCATCTAAGAATGGTGATATAAAATATTTACCGCTGACATCTGGTTGTTTTTGCTCTTATGTACCTTTTTTTCTTGCATAAATATTCTTGTTTCTTGTGTGATGGAGTAAGTCAAGCCATATTTGTCATTACTCCTCCAATATACCAAATTTTTATTTCCTACATTGGCTAGATTCTATAACTGTATCAGACACAATACGTATTAGGTTTTCTGTTTTTGCTTGACATCGAGATTCTTTGCTTATTGTGCCTTCGTAATACTGAAGCTGCTCTGTGCCTCAATCAGAGTGAAACAGAGTGTATAGTAGCCGGTGTGAGCAGGTACAGTTGTCGCTACCAGTATAGCCTCTAATATAAATACTTCTTGCAAATTATCGAACAACTCTGCACTTTCATGTTCAACAAACAATGATTCTAAACATATTGATAGATTTAGCAGAAAAAACTTTACTGTTGCTTGCTGGTTTTGAGACTTTTTTCAGATGATGATTGTGACTGACCTTGGACATATGTAGGCCAAATGTTTTATTTCATATTGAAATTCAGATTTAGCCATTAAAAGAACATGCACTAAAGCTTCCAATGCCTCAAACATTCAATTTTTCGTTATGCAACGGACTTGAAGCTCCATGGTTCCCAACTGATATCTAATATTCTACAATACCTTTAGTGCAGGAAAACAAATGGCATATTCACTTGTGGTGTGCATATATTATGGTAGGAAGAAAGAGAAGCTTACGTGTTGCTCAAAGAGAAGCCTGGTATGGAATTTCTTCCGACATTTGTTCCTAGAAAAATTTACATTGTTTATCCAAAAAATCTACACTTACTATTCCTGCTCATATACCCTTATTTGATCAATCCAAACAAATAAATATTAGACTTCAATTCACCGCAGATCCGCGAATTTAGTGTGCCATATACCTATTGAGGTACATACTATTTGCAAAGTCAAATAACCATGATATTACAGTTGTCCACATACTTGTGTTGGTTGCCATTTAATTTCTTTTACCATTCCTCTACTTGTGTCATGAAGTATTGCAGCAAAACATTTTTCCCTCTTTATGATTTAATTTTTTGCTTTGTAACTTTGGGTCAAAGATTGTGCTGAAGTCATCGCCGTTAGGTGTATATTACAACTAATGATGTTTGATTCAACCTTTTATTATCTCCAGAGATGGAAGGTTTATTCCTTGATATCACTTGGATAATAATTGGTGATGTAGGTTCTATATTTTTGTGTCACATTGTTTTTGTGAGATCTATTAAAAATTATAATGAATAATTTGTACCCGTGAATTATATCTTTTATTACAGTTCACGTACTAGCTGCAGAGATAAAATTATTGGCGCCATGTTAAGTACACAATTCTATAAAGATGAGTACATGGATTTCAAGTAACATTTTTTACTTAACAAAATGATAAAAAATAAAACATGTACATAAAAACTCCTTGAGGAGCACAAATCAGTTTTGCTCGGTTTTTAAAATCACTTGACTTCGGTTTCTAACCTTTTGTAATTCTGCCATCTAACTGAACCAATAAACTAAGATTACGGTTGTTTTAGTCATTCTATGTACCTTATATCTATTCCACAATTTGACTATTGATTGATTCAGGTAACCTCATCCCAGAGTATCTATATCATTATGCCATATGTTTTAGATTAGGCCTGGTTCAGATTATTTCTGAATGTTTTTGTTCTCCTAGAATTGTGCACCATGTTTTGTATATAAAGTCTCGGTTCAAATTTGTTTCCATTAATTTCCTTCCATATGCATGGAAACTCTGCCTGAGCGAGAGAATGTGGCTTTTTATGAGACAGAACAACTTGCTAGAAGAAATACTGGCAAAATTGGTTCTATTCCAATTTCAGCTCAGATTCACACTGCCAGCCCTCATTTAGTTGTTCATTTCTCCCTAGATTTTCTGGTTATATTGATTATGTTTAACAAAAGTATTGCGAGGATTTGAAACCTTCATTTTATGGCATCGCTATCCATGTTATTGCCTCTAGATAGCATTGACTAAAGACACATGATGGTTAATTATTCCTCCTTCCATTCCCAATGTTAGAATCGTTCAGACCATTTGTTACTACTACAGAAGTGTACCATGATAAAGTAATCCAGAGAATGCAATGGCTTGGAGAATAATAATGAATGGAGGTCTAACACAGAAAGTACATCAGAATTGGGTTGACAACGGATACTATGGAGAAGTCATTGAATGTTTAAATATTGGGTTTTTGGCTCTCAGTGATTCAAGAAAAGTTGGACATAACTGTTGTTTGTTTTGTATGTGTTTGTTCCATTACAATCTATTACATTTGGGGGGTGTAACACAATCACTGACTTGGAAGAAAACTTATACATACCAAATGCTAATTAGTGAAAGGATTTCCTTTACTTTTATTTGGGTTAGCTGGCCCCATTCCTCCTAAGGCAGCGCCGTCCTTGACGTGTTTCGATGAGGATCTCAAGCCATGGGTATTCTCTATTTCTTTTTTTTGAAGTTCTCTATATTCATAATTTCTCAATTTCTCCATGAGAATTTTTCGACTTTCCATGTATGACAGGCTCTACGCGATCTGGAGAAGTGTGCATGTAGGTGCACACCCCTGCGTCTGGAGTTTTTTCCTCTTGGTGTTATCGCGAAGAATTGTAATGACAAGCCATGCCATGCACCATGGCACACACCACACTGCCCCCTGCCGTGCTACGCCCAAGGGTCTCAGCGAGCCAGGACCAACCACGAACCTAACACTGAACGACCACTCCCAGCACAAAATTTAAACGCCACTAGCAGAGGGCAGCGCATCGGAGCGCACCGGGTCCATCTAGTATAGTTCTATGTGTCTTGCACACTATGGCTCTGAATTTATTTTGTTGGTGTATGTGACCTTCCATCGTCTGGATTGGGCTTCCCTTTAGGATTCCTCTAATTGGGTCGTCCGACAGGCTATAGGCCTTGCTGAAGGAAATATGTCCTGAGAGGCAATAATAAAATTGTTATTATAAGTATTTTCAAGTATATGATAGATGTTTATTTTGCATGATATAATTGTATTAATACGAAAACGTTTATACATGTGTGTTTAATAAACAAATAGAAAGTTCCTAGTTATACTTCATAAACTAGCTCGTTGATTAACAAGATGATCAAGGTTTTCTGATCATGGACATTGGATGTTGTTAATAACGAAGTCACAACATTATTGAAATGATGTGATAGACATTCATCTGAAGTACATCATTAGATCAAATTCACTGTGTTTATAATGCTATAACATTATATGAAGTAATCCTAGTCCTTAGACCATGAGATCATGTCAATCACTAACACTAAAAGAGTATCTTGATAACATCAAACGTCACACCATAACAGGGTGACTATAAAGGTGGATTCAGTGCTACGCAGGTGTTATGTAGAGGTTCATGGATCAAGAGTAGAATTTGTCTATCCCACTGACGGATAGATATACTCTGGTTCCTCTCGGTGATATCACACTAGTTAGCTTGCAAGAAAGTGACATGATCACTAGAATGTAATACCACAGGAATGAGAAAAGAGTACATGTCGGTAACTAGGTATGGATATACCTATGATTGAATCTCCCCATTTGGAGCAAACCAACACCATTTGGAGCAAACATGTTCTAGACGAAACAATTACAAAGCGTTGGAATTATTTCAATGAACACCAGAATTGTTTCGCGTGAAATTGCTGAAATTGTTTCTGCATGTGAAATTGAAAAGTAGCAAGGTTTTTTTTATAAATGTTTGTTAATTAAAGTAATTGAAAAATTCTGAATAAATAAATAAAATAAGTTTTATTTAATAAGAGATTACATTAAATTTGGTGGAAATTTAATGGGAATTTTGAGTGGAGAATATGGAGGAACATTTTGTGAGTGGGAGCTCCACTCACATGAATGGAGGAAGGGGTGGCGGCTGCCCCATGCGCCGGCCATGGCCTTTGGGGTGACCCTATCCTCCTATAGAAGGCCCCCCCTCTCCCTCTCTCTCTCACTCACACCTTCTCGTGAAGGATCTCTCCCTCCCTTTAGAATTATTCCCCCATGGTTTTATACTAGCGAGATATATGTTTCTGGTGGCTTTTCGTTTGGAAGAAGTTGTTATTTTCGCTGCATCGCTGGAGCGAGGAGGCGGGGGTTGTTCGATGGCTTGAACGTGTGTGCGATCACGAACGCGCTGCTAATTTGCGGCGCTGGACTTCTTCTCGATCTTGAGATCGGCAAGCGTTCGACTATATCATCCATGAGTACAACATCGTTAAACTTTGTCGGTCTACAAGGATATGTTCTCTATGGATGTATGTCCACCCGTTGCTTGTATCTAGTAGATAGATTTTGGTGCTTAGTGGTTCCCATCGTAGGAATTTTTTTGTTTTCTATGCTGTGAACCCAACAGTGGTATCAAAGACGAATCTATGCGTAGATGCTTTGCATAGTAGTACACATATGGGTATGTGGGCGATAATGATCATGTTAGTGCTTCTTGCTTGTACTTTGGATATTGGTGACATAGTGGGATGAAGCGGTCCGTACAAACTTTACATGTCCTCACACATGAGATCTCTTCCACGCTTGACATGCAGCTAGTTTTGCATAAGTGGATAGTGGGTGTCTGTCTCTCCTACTATAGTCTATATCTGATTTACGACGAGTTGCTAATAATTTGGTTATCATCGTTGTGGTTCCATGTTCGTAGGTAAAAACAGTTCTATCTTCGAAAGCCCTAAGCCACGTAAAACTTGCAATGGATAAATTATAAGCATCTAGTTTATATTGTTGTTGGGCTAGTATCATATATATGGTAATGTTGTAAGTAGATATATAGTTGATACTCTTACAACACACCTAACGTGTAAGTTTCATAGACCTTTACCTTACACACAAATGAATGATAAAGATCATACCACGATGCACATGATAGTGATCAAGTGTAAGAACCATATCATTTCACTTTTTACATATGATGTTTTTGTATCTTATATTGCTTGTTTGGCATTTTAGTAGCATTATAAGATGATACCTCATTTAGATATCAAGATAAAGATGTGTTCTCCCTTAAGTATGCACCGATTATGTTTCGCTGCTTCAAGACATCATATAATGATCGGGTGTACTTCAATCCACGATCATATTTCGGGTGTAAGACAGTTTTACACACGCAAAGTTCTTACTTGGTGGGCCTAGCATGTACAGACATGGCCTCGAAACACATACTGAAAGGTTAAGCATGAGTCATATATTTGATATGATGCCCATATAGATGCTCACCTTTAAAACTACACCGACTCACGTACTGATCGGACTTAGTGTAGTGGATTAGGTTCATGTAATCACCTCAGACACCTTCCCTTTCCACCGTTAGATCGATGAGATGGACGCCACAAGCACCACGTGTGTCAGCAGCGGCCAGGTGGACAGGGGTCGGGGGGGGGGGGGGGAGGTTTTGGGTTGGTGAAGGGAGCCTCCGGAGTCACTCGAGGGAGGAGCGACTCTAGAGGGTAGGAGGGACATTAAAAAGTATCCCTTCCGTCCTAAAATAAGGAGCGACTCTAGAGGGTAGGAGGGACATTAAAAAGTACCCCTTCCGTCCTAAAATAAGTGACTTGAGTTTGTCAAGTTTTAGATGTATGTAGACTTGTTTTATATGTACATGCATGCAAATCTAGACAAACCAAAATCGCTTATTTTAAAACAGAGGGAATAGCTAGGTTGCTAATGTCAGGCCATCGTCTCCTTCATGCATGGGCGCGGTCAGTGCTAGTTGGATGAGCTTATCAATGGACAGAACGGACGAGCTTCCTCTTCGTGTTACACCGGCGGTATATATGGAGCAACGCACCTCCACAACACCCGTGTTACACACTTTCGATTTGACGCTAGCTATAACTCGCAACCACACGATCATGCATGAGAACGAAATAAATGACGCCCAGCTCCCAACAAGTAGATCGATCAAGCCAGTCAGGAGCGTATACACGTGAGTACGGAAGTACGGTTAGTTGAGACGTTTAGTTCAGTTCCGAGTGAGAATGGTTGCAACACTTGGCTAGTATGCAAAGCCTCGTTAGAAGGATCGCGCGAAAGAGAAGACACCACTTGGCATGACGACGGTGCATCCACAGTATGAACCTTTGCGAATGTGAATGTTGGCATATTTTAGAATTTCTGAATCATTATATTATCATTAGTAACTCCACATTTTTCAGCATGTCGATGGCAAAAATGTATATATCAGGCCTGGTCTTGGTATTAGGGCATCTCTACCGGGACTGCAACTGGATCAGTTTGCTACAGGCCAGTATACGGGTATGTCCAGACGGACCCATTTAGGCAATAGATTTGGGTCATAGATAAATCGGTCTAGCCTGAGTTAGTCCTGAGTTAGTCCGAATGGATCGTCCTGCTGAGACGTCGTGCATGTCGTGATCTGCACGGATGGGTTGGGTCTCCCTAATGGAAATGCGCTTACACGGGCGATGTATGGAGCAACGCACCTGCATACATACTAGCACGACAGCCGTGTTACACACTTTCGATTTGACGCTATAACTCGCAACTACACGATCACGCTTGAGAACGAAATTAATTAATGACGCCCAGCTCCCAACAAGTAGATCGATCAAGTCAGTCAGGAGCGTACAGACGTGAGTACACGGAAGTACGGTTGTAGTTGAGACGTTTAGTTCAGTTCCGAGCGAGCGAGACCGTTGGAGAGAGGACGACGGCCGGCAGCGCGGTGTTTACAACGCATGTAGTACGTACGTGGATCAACTTAAGTTTCGTTCTTCAGAAATTGTCCTCTAAACGTGACCTAGATTAGTTTAGGGTAGGAACACATGTGCTGATTTAACAAATATCTTAGGAGTACTAAGTCGGCGTAGCCATTGTCCATACCAGCCCCGCCAAGCAGCCGTCGGCGTAAAATTGCCCTCGGCATATTCTATGCTATACCGACGGCTGCCCTCGGCGTAGCTATTTTTTATTTTATCTCATTAAACTTTGAAAAATCATAACTAAATCATTCAAATTCGGAAAAATACAAATAATATATCAAAATTTGCAGAAAAATAAGACCTATCTATCTACACTCAAATATTACACATTTATAAATAAAAATTAAGTAAAACATAAAACATTATATATAGTTTAAAACGGGCATAAAAAATTTAAAAAACGATCGAAACAATGCGAAACCTTCGCGTGGTGTTATATTATGTGACATAATTAAAAGGAAAAATATCAAACTTGGTATATTGATTATGTCTTAAAGAAACCTTCACAAAATGACCTATCTCATTCGAGGTTTCTTGACTTTCGGGTCAAATGACCAATGTTATGGCTAGAATCAAGGCATAGTTTGTGATAATATGCCCATATTGTGCATACACATGCATCATGGGATGGCGAACAATGTTGCAGCAGGAAGTTTTCCTTTTCGTCGCACCAAAAAGCCATTTCCCATTTTCCGAGCATAAAAAACGGCCGGTTTTGTGAAGCAACCACCAAATGGCTAATTCAAAATACTACCACCACATTTTACAAAAAGTACTATACCACCTTATACGGACAATGTACCAACAGGGGGATCCGAAACCTTTCCGTCCACCTTTGGTGAAAAAGACAAATTTCTGCCGGATCGGTAGAAAGTGGGTCAGATATGAACTACAGGTACATGATCCGATGCTCATGTTTTTTTACAAAAATCAGTTTTAGGTTCAAAATATGCTATTTTATCAAAGATCTAATGAAATTTTAGCGAGGCTCTGCCCCGAGCTAAGAATCTTTATGTTCGTCGTTCGACAAAGTTTGACGATAGTTTAAAACGGGCATAAAAAAATCAAAAACGATCGACACAATGCGAAACCTTCGCGTGGTGTCATATTATGTGACATATTTATAAGGAAAAATAGAAAACTTGATATATTGATTATGTCTCAAAAAACCCTTCACAAAATGACCTATCTGATTTGAGGCTTCTTGGCTTTCGGGTCAAATGACCAATGTTATGGCTAGAATCAAGGCATAGTTTGTGATAATGTGCCCATATTATGCATACACATGCATCATGGGATGACGAACAATGTTGCAGGAGGAAGTTTTCCTTTTCGTCGCACCAAAAAGCCATTTTCTATTTTCCGAGTAAAAAAACAGACGGTTTTGTGAAGCAACCACCAAATGGCTAATTCAAAATACTACCACCACATTTTACTAAAATACTATACCACCTTATATGGACAAGGTCCCAACAGGGGGATCCGAAACCTTTCCGTCCACCTTTGGTGAAAAAGACAAATTCCTGCCTAATCGGCAGGAAGTGGGTCAGATATGAACTACAGGTACATGATCCGACGCTCATATTTTTTTACAAAAAACATTTTTAGGTTCACAATATGCTATTGTATCAAAGATCTAATGAAAGTTTAGCGAGGCTCGGCCCCGAGCTAAGAATCTTTATGTCCGCCGTTCGACAAAGTTTGACGATAGTTTAAAACGGGCATAAAAAATTCAAAAACGATCGAAACAACGCGAAACCTTCGCGTGGTGTCATATTATGTGACATATTTATAAGGAAAAATAGCAAACTTGATATATTAATTATGTCTCAAAAAACCCTTCACAAAATGACCTATCTCATTTGAGGTTTCTTGGCTTTCGGGTCAAATGACCAATGTTATGGCTAGAATCAAGGCATAGTTTGTGATAATGTGCCCATATTATGCATACACATGCATCATGGGATGGCGAACAATGTTGCAGGAGGAAGTTTTCCTTTTTGTCGCACCAAAAAGCCATTTTCTATTTTTCGAGCATAAAAAACGAACGGTTTTGTGAAGCAACCACCAAATGGCTAATTAAAAATACTACCACCACATTTTACAAAAATACTATGCCACCTTATATGGACAATGTCCCAACAGGGGGATCCGAAACCTTTTCGTCCACCTTTGGTGAAAAAGACAAATTCCTGCCGAATCGGCAGGAAGTGGGTCAGATATGAACTACAGATACATGATCCGATGCTCATGTTTTTTTACAAAAATCATTTTTAGGTTCACAATATGCTATTTTATCAAAGATCCAATGCAAGTTTTCCTTTTCATCGCACCAAAAAGGGATTTTTCATTATCCGAGCGCAAAAAGGGGATTTTCTAAAGCAACCACCAAATAGCTAATTCAAAAATGGAGGGTTTGTGATTAGTTGATATGGATATCATATTTGGATTCCTCTCATTTTCCTGATCAATTTAAACATATTATTTGTTGAATTTCGATTTACAGATTTAAAGATATTAATTATTCTATATTAAATAGAAAAATATAAAAAAATAAAATTATTATATTTTTATTTGAATTCAATAATATTTTTACTTATTCATTAATATTTACTTAAATAATTGTTTGTAATTTCAAAAAATACAAACATGTGACATGATGATATAAGAGTTAATAAGATTGATATCATAGTATTGACACCAATGTATGAATTACTTTGCGGAAACGGATTCTGAAGGAACGAGGAAGTTAAGCGTGCTGAAGCTGGGAGTAGTATTAGGATGAGTGACCGGTTGGAAAGTTTGACTAAGACTGGAATTTAATCAAATACTAAGTATAATTAGTGTTAAAAATGTTCAAAGTAGGAGATTAACAAGTGAAACAATTCAAAGAATAAAAAAATCGAGAAAAATAAATAAAAAAATTATTATTTTTCAAAAATAATTTTTTTTTCAAAAAAATAAATACTTTTGCAATCGGTCGACAGGCTATGCCGACGGTCGCTACGCCGACGGCAAAGCCCTCGGCGTAGCATACGCCGACGGCATTTTGATACGCCGACGGCTTGACTGTGCTCCGCCGAGGGAGATCTTTGCCGAGGAGGCTACGTCGAGGGCAGCCCTCGGCGTACCATACGCCGAGAGAATTTTGGGCTACGCCGACGGCCTTTTGCCCTCGGCGTAGCGCGCGCTTCCCGTAGTGATAGAGAATAGATGCCAAAGGACATAGTACGCACAAGCCTATACAACACATACGGATTTTGGATACTTTGGGGGATCGGTTACGATTTTTACAGTCAATCCTCCATCACTACAGGACGCGCGCGCTACGCTGAGGGCAAAAAGCCGTCGGCGTAGGCTAAAATGCCCTCGGCGTATAGTACGTCGACGGCTGCCCTCGGTGTAGGCTCCTCGGCAAAGGGCTCCCTCGACGGAGAACATAGAGGCCGTCGGTGTATGCTACGCCGCGTAGCGGTCGTTAGCATAGCTTGTCGACAGGTTGAAAAAACATTTTAATTTTATTATTATTATTATTATTATTCTCAATTTTGAATCTTTGAATTGTTTGACTCGATAATTCTCACTTTAAACATTTTTAATACTAATTACACTTAATATTTAATTAAATTGCAGTCTTGGTCAAACTTGCCGGCCGGTCACCCATCCTAATACTACTCCAGCTTCAGCACGCTTAACTTTCTCGTTCCTTCAGAATCTGTTTCCACAAAGTAATTCATATATTGTTGTCAATACTATGATATCAATCCTATTAACCCTTATATCAACATGTCACATGTTTGTATTTTTTGAAATTACAAACAATTATTTAAGTAAACATTAATGAATAAGTAAAAATCTTATTGAATTCAAATAAAAATATAATAATTTTACTTTTTTGTATTTTTCTATTTAATATGGAATAATTAATATCTTTAAATCTGTAAATCGGAATTTAACAAATAAGATGTCTAAATTTATCAGAAAAATGAGAGGAATCCAAATATGATATCCATATCAACTAATCACAAATCCTCCGTTTTTGAATTATATTTGGTGGTTGCTTTAGAAAATTCCCTTTTTGCGCTCGGATAATGAAAAATGCTTTTTTGGTGCGATGTAAAGGAAAACTTGCATCGAATCTTTAATAAAATAGCATATTGTGAACCTAAAAATGATTTTTGTAAAAAAACATGAGCATCTTATCATGTACCTGTAGTTCATATCTGACCCACTTCCTACCGATTCGGCAGGAATTTGTCTTTTTCAGCAGAGATGCACGGAAAGGTTTCGGATCCCCCTGTTGGGACATTGTCTATATAAGGTGGTATAGTAATTTTGTAAAATGTGGTGTTACCATTTTGAATTAGCCATTTGGTGGTTGCTTCACAAAACCGTCCATTTTTTGTGCTCACAAAATGGGAAATGGCTTTTTGGTGCGACGAAAAGGAAAAAACCCTCCTGCAATATTGTTCGCCATCCCATGATGCATGTGTATGCACAATATGGGCACATTATCATAAATTATGCCTTGATTCTAGCCATAACATTGGTCATTTGACCCGAAAGCTAAGAAACCTCGAATGAGATAGGTCATTTTGTGAAGGTTTTTTTGAAACATAATCAATATATCAAGTTTGATATTTTTACTTATAACTATGTCACATAATATGACACCACACGAAGGTTTCGCATTGTTTCGATCGTTTTTGAATTTTTTATGCCCGTTTTAAACTATCGTCAAACTTTGTCAAACGGCGGGCATGAAGATTCTTAGCTCGGGGCCGAGCCTCGCTAAACTTGCATTGTATCTTTGATAAAATAGCATATTGTGAACCTAAAAATGATTTTTGTAAAAAACATGAATATCGGATCATGTACCTGTAGTTCATATCTGACCCACTTCCTACCGATTCGGCAGGAATTTGTCTTTTTCACCAAAGGTGGACGGAAAGGTTTCGGATCCACCTGTTTGGACATTGTCCATATAAGGTGGTGTAGTATTTTTTGTAAAATGTGGTGGTAGCATTTTGAATTAGTCATTTGGTGGTTGCTTCACAAAACCGTCCGTTTTTTGTGCTCGGAAAATGTGAAATGCCTTTTTGGTGCGATAAAAAGGAAACCTTCCTCCTGCAACATTGTTCGCCATCCTATGATGCACATGTATGCACAATATGAGCACATTATCACAAACTATGCCTTGATTCTAGCCATAACATTGGTCATTTGACCCAAAAGCCAAGAAACCTTGAATGAGATAGGTCATTTTGTGAAGGTTTCTTTGAGACATAATCAATATATCAAGTTTGATATTTTTCCTTCTAACTATGTCACATAATATAACACCATGCGAAGGTTTCGCATTGTTTCGATCATTTTTGAATTTTTATGCCCGTTTTAAACTATATATAATATTTTATGTTTTACTTAATTTTTATTTAAAAATGTGTAATATTTGAGTGTAGATAGATAGGTCTTATTTTTCTGCAAATTTTGATATATTATTTGTATTTTTCTGAATTAGAATGATTTAGTTATGATTTTTTAAAGTTTAATGAGATAAAATAAAAAATAGCTACGCCGAGGGCAGCCGTCGGCGTATGCTAGACTGAGGGCAGCCGTCGGCGTAGCATAGGATATGCCGAGGGTAATTCTACGCCGACGGCTGCTTGGCGGAGCCGGCCTAGATGATGGCTACGCCGACGGCCCCGTCGTTTGGCCGTCGGCGTAGCTTTCCATTCCTGTAGTGCATTTTCACCCTACAAGACGGGGATTGTGATGCTTTTTACACTGTTTAGCTTAAGTTCCTCCACCAGAATGCCTTGTTTAAACAAACTATATCCACTTTTCACCTTTTCAAAGTTTTGCCCCATTCTGTGAGGTGGTTCTCAACTCTAGTCCTAATTGGTCAATCTGCCCTGACAAGTCTCCAGACTACATGTCCCATTTGTGGTGTTGGTTTGGCCGTTTGTTTTCCTATAAATAGATTCCCAAGTCTAGAGAAACAAGCCAACACTTGGAACACAGAGCCATAGCACCATTGCAAGCGAGTAGAGTAGTACGTACATACGTAGCCGATCGAGGAGAAGTAATGGCAGCCACCGCTCCCATGTCGTCTCCGAAGCAGGTGGGAGCTGGAAGCATCCCCAGGCGGTGGCGGGAGCTCCAGGGCTCGGAGTCGTGGGAGAAGCTCCTGGACCCGCTGGACGCCGACCTCCGTGCGTCCCTCATCGCACATGGATCAAGAGTGGGATTTGTCCATCCATATGATGGATAGATATACTCTGGGCCCTCTCGGTGGAATGTCATCCAATTAGCTTGCAATCATGTGACTGGCTCACAAGAGATCACATACCACGGGAACGAGAAAAGAGTACTTATTGGTAAGGAGGTTGAACTAGGTATGTAGAGATACCGATGATCAAAACCTCGGATAAGTAAACTATCGTGAGACAAAGGTAAATTGGTATTGTATGTAAGTGGTTCATTTGATCGCAAAGTAATCGTAGAAATATGTGGAGCCATATGAATTTCCAGATTCCTCTATTGGTTATTGATCGGAGAAGTTTCTCGATCATGTCCGCATAATTCACGAACCGTAGGGAGACACACTTAAGGATTCGATGTTGTTGAGTAGTTATGGAATGATGACTAAGAGACCAAATGTTGTCCGGAGTATCGTATGGGATCCGGGATATCATGAGGAGATCCGGAATGGTTCGAACAATAAGATTCATATAAGGAAAGTCCTGTTTCGGAGTTCGGGAATGATTCTGGTGTTTTCACCAGGAATGTTCTAGAAGGGTCCGGAAGGTCTGACACTCCGTAGGGGAAGGGTACATGGATGTGTCATGATAATATGGAATGGTTGCACCATGTACTAGGTCACTTGGCTGGGCAAAATAAAGAGAGAAATCAAATCGAAGTTTAAAAGTCAAAAGCCAATTTGAAAAGTCAAATATCAAGTTTGCTTGGTGGAGGGAGAGTAGGAAACCTACTTGGGGAGTAAGTCCCCTCCCTCCACCCGCCGGCCAAGGAGGAGGAGTTGGAGGAGGACTCCCTCCTCCCAACCGGCCACCCTCCACCTATATAAGGAGGGGTAGGGCTGCCCCTACCCTTACACCCCAAACCCTAGGTCTGGCGCCTCCACCTCCAAGTGCAGCCTCCGCCTAGGGTTTCCCCTCCAACTCGGCGACTTGGGGCTTCCCCAAGCCCTAGCCGCCGGCCACACCCTCCCCTTGGTGCCCTCTAAACCCTTGATCACCAAGGCCTCTCTCATACTCCACCATACTCGCTCCGGCTTAAGGAGAAGCCCTGCGAGATCTCCCCTGTACTTCCGACACCACGCCGTCGTGCTACCAGAATCACGAGGAGAGTGCTACAACCTCCGCTGCCTGCTGGAACAAGGGAGAGGAAGGTCTTCATCGAGTACCAAACGTGTGACCGACTGCGGAAGCGCTGCCGAAACGCAGCGCCGGAAGGATCGTATACGCGATCTTGAAATCAGCAAGAGTACGACTACATCACCCACGAGAATCTGCTCTCGTTAACCGCTTTGGAATCTTCGAGGGTGAGTTCCTCTATCGACTCGTTTCTACAATCTAGTAGATAGATCTTGGCTTGTTTGTTTGCATGCGGTAGAAATTTTTTGTTTTCCATGCTACGAACCCCTACAGGCGCTCCCGTGAGGAGTGGCTGCGCGAGGGCGATCGAAACATGGCTTTAATCCACGCTCGGGCGTCAGCACGTCATCGCACAAATAAGATAAGAGCGCTTACTCGTGAGGATGGATCACGGTGTGAGGACCTGCATGAAATTAAAGGTATGATTGAGGTGTTTTATGAAAACTTGTTTACATCCGAGCCTTGTGTTTCTGATGCTGTTATTGAGGCTATTAGGCCTAATGTGACGACGGATATGAACTCCAAATTAACTAAACCTTATTTGGATGTGGAGATCAAATCAGCACTATTTCAGATGGGACCTACAAAGGCGTCGGGCCCTGACGGCTTCCCTGCTCTTTTTTATCAAACTCACTGGTCCCTTCTGAAGGATGATATTTGCTCAGCTGTCAGGGGCTTCTTAATGGGGGATGGTATTATAGAAGGTTTCTGTGATTCGGTTGTCGTCCTCATTCCTAAGGTAACAAATCCAGTACATCTGAAGAACTTTCGCCCCATCAGTCTTTGTAACATTTTGTACAAAATTGCATCGAAGGTTCTTGCTAATAGACTGAAAGTGATCTTGCCAGTGGTGATTTCTAAATATCAGAGCGCTTTTGTCCCTGGTAGGCTGCTTACTAACAATGCGCTGATTGCATATTAATGCCTCCACATGATCTGCAAGCAGAAAGCAAAGAGACCATACTTTGCCCTGAAGATTGATATGATGAAGGCGTATGATCACGTGGAGTGGGATTATTTACATGGTTGCTTGTGCAAGTTGGGTTTTGATCCAGTATGGATTACTGCAGTTATAAGATGTGTCACTCATATTAGATATGTAGTCCGAGTCAATCGAGAACTCACCTCTCCTGTTGTTCCCTCATGGGGAATTCGTCAAGGGGACCCGATCAGTCCCCACCTCTTTCTACTCTGTACTGAAGGTTTGTCTAGTCTGCTATTTCATAAGGAGAATGTGGGGGAACTACATGGAATCCACAACAGCCGTTTAGTCCCACCTATTTCCCACCTCCTCTTCGCAGATGACAACATTTTCTTTGCACGGAGTGATCCAAAGTGTGCAAAGGCCTTGAAGGAAACTTTGCAGCTATACTGCCAGGGATTTGGCTAGAAGATTAATATTGAGAAATCCTCTATCTTCTTTGGTTTGCATTGTGACAACCAGGTTAGAGGATATGTGATGGCTCGGTTGGGGGTTACTAATGAGGTGCTACAGGATACATACCACGGGATGCCTACTAGTGTGGGCCGTTCCCCAACGAGCTCATTTAAACCCATCCTCGATCGTGCTTGGAAGTGCATGAACGGCTGCTCTGACCGACCTATGTCCAGGGCAGCAAAGGAAATTCTACTTAAGGCTGTCATCCAAGCAATCCATACCTTTATTATGAGCTGCTTTCAGAGTCCTGTATCCACTTGTGACTCGCTACTAAAGGCAATCTCAGATCACTGGTGGGGTTTTGAGGACGGGAAGAAGAAGATGCATTGGCGCAGCTGGGAGTTGATGTGTACGCCGAAAGCATTGGGGGCATGGGAGACTTGGTTCTTTTCAATCAAGCGATGCTTGGACACCAAGGCTGGATACTGCTCACTGATCCAAACTCCTTGTGTGCCAGGGTGTTGAAAGGCAGATACTTTCTGGACTGTGATGTTTGGGCTGCCCCACAACCTCGCTCTGCCTCCTTCACTTGGAGGAGCATTTGTCATGGCATGGAACTGGTGAAGCGTGGTGCTCGCTGGAGTGTCGGCAATGGCAAAAAGATTAAGGTGCTGTCTGACCCATGTATACCTAAGATGATACCGGAGGTGTTACATACTCTGACGACGCTCCCTGACAGTGCAATGGTGGCCTTTCTGCTTGTGGAGGACCGCCATTCATGGGACGTGGATCTAGTCCGTTCTGTTTTTGAAGAGGATGTAGCAAACTCAGTATTATAGATTCCAATCAGTCGACGAGGTGGAGAGGATTTTCTCTCTTGGCCTCTTACTAAATATGGAGAGTACTCAGTCCGTTCTGCATATCAGCTAGCAAGAACTGAAAGCTTCTTTGTTGATCAGAGCAGAAAGGGAAGAGGATCACACTTGTCCGTGTAAGATGACAGAGTGTTCAGTGGAAGAAACTTTGGGATATCAAAGCACCTGGGAAAATGAAGGTTAATTTGTGACGTTTTGCTCATGATTGTCTACCTTAAGGCCCCCAGCTGGTCCAACGGCACATTCCAGCGTCACCTGCCTATTTCAATTGCGGCAGGGAGGAGACTGCAGCCCATTGCTTTTTGTTCTGTCAATATGCGAAGGAATTCTTGCGAGCGATCAAGCCCCTGTTTGGCTTCCACCTTCGCCGAAAGACCTTCATATGCCCTAAATCTTGGCTGTTCGATTTCTTCTCCAGAACAACTGAAAGGGAGAGGATGGTTCTGACTATTGGTGTTTGGCACCTATGGACTGCTCGCAAAGGTGTGAGGAATGGAATTCTTTGAGACATCCACACAGTGTTGCTGAGAAATGCAAACCTTATGTCGATTTGATCGAGACGCATCTATTCAATCCAGCTTCTTCTACTAGGCGTGAGGCTTCCTGCTCTATTCCCCGTTGGTCTCCGCCGCCTGAAGGAGTAGTTTTCATTAATGTGGATGCTGCTCTCTTTCCTTCATCTCGCCGAATAGGAATTGTCATTGTAATCCGAAACCACAATAGTGAATGCTTGTTTGCTTGCAGCGAGCTAGTTGAGGAGGTTATAGTGCCTAAAATGGCTGAAGAGATGGCCCTCCGTCGTGCGCTATCCCTTGCTAGTACTGAAGGTTTCGAAAAGTTGATCGTGGCCTCTGACTGTCTCTCCTTGGTACAGAGGGTCACTAGTTCTGATCATGACCGCAACCAAGTGGGAGTTGTTATCCAGGACATCAAGGCTCAAGCCAAGGAGTTCTCTGCGGTAGAGTTTATTCATGTTTATCGTCATTGTAATATTGTGGCGCATACTTCAGCTCGCTGTGTAGAGCAATTTATTTCTATTTCTTTTAGAGATGTTATCCCGAATTGTACCCGACATACAATTTGTAATGGTTTATCATAATCAATAAAGCTCTGTATTCTCTCAAAAAATCTAGTTGAAGCCGATCATGGGTATGCCTGTGACGCAGATTTTCATGCACTCGCATGAAATCTTTCCATGACGCTAGACCCGGTTCTGGCTCAACTAACTGATCCTGAAAGTTCCAGCCGTGGTCCAAGATGCCATCATCACGCTCGTCCTCGACGATCATGTTGTGCATGATCACACAAGCAGTCATCACATCCCACATCCTCTCTGTGTTCCTAGTTCTAGCAGGGCATCGAACAATATCCCATCTTGACTTAAGCACACCAAATGCTCGCCCCACATCCTTTCTAGCGGCTTCTTCCTCTTTCACAAACCTCTTACATTTCTCATCTGCTGCGTTGCGAATTATCTTCACAAAGATGGCCCGGGAGGGATAGATACCATCAGCTAGATAGTAACCCATATTATATGGATTGTCATTGATCTCATAGGATACCTGTGGGGCATTGTCTTCTGCCAGCCTAGCAAACACTAAAGACCGCTGCAGCACATTGATGTCATTTTTTGATCCAGCCATGTCAAAGAAGGAGCGCCAAATTCAGAGATCCTGTGATGCAACAGCCTCTAGTATAACGGTGCACCCATCGGCAATGCCCTTTGAACTGCCATTGCCAACCAAAGGGACAGTTCTTCCACCGCCAATATATGCAGTCGATGCTGCCAAGCATCCTATAAAACCCTCTTCTCTCGTTGATGGACAAAAGACGAGCAGTGTCTTTGGTGTTTGGCTCTCTCAAGTAAATTTGCCAAACACCGTGATAACTGCGCTGTAAACCGGTACATTGCCTCATGGCATGTGGAATCACTCATGCGCATATAGTCGTCGAGGAGATCATAGGCACTCCATATGCAAGATGCTGAATGGCAACAGAACATTTCTGGTAAGAGGAGAAGCCAATCTTACTAGTACAATCATACTTGGCCTCGAAGTAGTCATCGTAGTACCTCACTCCATTGAGAATGTCCAAGAATAGGTTTCTGAACACCCGATAGCAGCGACGAAATGCCTTCTCTTTGAAGACCGGATTAGTTGGATGGAATTAGTCCTTGTAAAGGCTTATGTGGCCTTCTTTTCGGTCGCGCTCATGGTTGGCTTCACGTCGCTTGGCCGAGCCACCTCCGCGTGGCGGCATGAGGTAGTGGTCGTGCACGATCTATACAGCTGCCAACAAAATCTCGGTCTCACAGCCAGACTCCTCCTCGGACGACGACTCCACAAAATTCTTGTAAAAGAACTCCATTGCCCTTCGACTACTACCTATCTGTAAAGTGTACGGCCGTTAATGGCGATGGCAACTCCCGTAGCGGGCCAGATAACCTATAAAGAACTGGTGAACGTACCTCAGTCGCGGTCAGGCAAACGACCGAGCAGGTCGTGCGCCACGCAGAGTCTTTCACGTGTCTAGTCGACAGGCGAAGGCCGGGACGACAAGATTGTGTGCGGCGCGTCCAGACAACTTCGACAATAATCGTGGCCTGCGGTGCTGCTTGAATTCGCGGGGCGTCACCGGCAGTGGGCAGTGGCGGCGGCAATGGCTGCGCCTGCTCTGGCCACGAGATATGGAGGACGAGGGTTTGGAGAGGAGAGTGTCTGTTGCGCCACTGGCAAGAAGGCTTGGACGAACTAGTGGAAGGACGCGTGAAGACACACGCGTGCTAACTGGATCGATCCAACCGTTGTCTAGATTTAATGCACGGATAAATCGAGTCGGATACGTTCGTCCGGATGGATCGTGTCTGTGACTCCGTCTGAATGGCCCACGACGACGTCCAAGGGCTAGGTGTTGGATGCTAAGCTAGTCTGGCAAGCATATATACATATCCTAAACCAACTAACATCTCTTTTTTCTCAGATTTTTGGAGAGGACGATCGATTTGTTTGCCGCTGACACGTGTCCCCTTGATACGTTTGTGTGTGTGTTCCCGTGTGCGTGTACCGATTTGTCCTGCTGTTGCATGTCCTGCCTGGCCCACACGTCATTGTCTTGGGGGAAAATATCGGTCTTCTTGGTGTGTACTTAGCTATATTGTTTGCACTGGCATTGCATGCAGCTGGTCGGCGTGGTCTTGTCTATGCGTGTGTCATTGATTATGTGTCATTGATGTGATATTTTTTGCAGGTTGTTTCGTGTCTTTTTGTATGATTGTTTTTCTTTGTCATCATAGCATTTGCTATTATCTTCTTTGTTTCATCATGTGTTTCTTGTCTTCATGCATCATGTTCCTAAACCAACTAACATCTCTTTTTTCTCAGATTTTTGGAGAGGACGATCGATTTGTTTGCCGCTGACACGTGTCCCCTTGATACGTTTGTGTGTGTTCCCGTGTGCGTGTACCGATTTGTCCTGCTGTTGCATGTCCTGCCTGGCCCACACGTCATTGCCTTGGGGGAAAATATCGGTCTTCTTGGTGTGTACTTAGCTATATTGTTTGCACTGGCATTGCATGCAGCTGGTCGGCGTGGTCTTGTCTATGCGTGTGTCATTGATTAGGTGTCATTGATGTGATATTTTTTGCAGGTTGTTTCGTGTCTTTTTGTATGATTGTTTTTCTTTGTCATCATAGCATTTGCTATTATCTTCTTTGTTTCATCATGTGTTTCTTGTCTTCATGCATCATGTTATTCCTTGTTTTCACCGTTGTTTCATGTCTTTTTGCATGATTGTTTTTTCTTATCATCATGGCATTTGTCATCTTGTTTTTTCATCATGTATTTCTTGTCTTCATACATCATATCGTTTCCTTGCTTTCACCACTTCCCCTCTCTTGATTTTGCCGCTTGTAATTTTTCTTTGCATGTCGGGGCACGTGGTGGACAAAGGATCCATCTCCTCTCTTCTCTATCCATGTCATCTCTTGATAGATTGACACGTCTAGACATGCAAATGAGTAGTCACACCTAGCGTGTTGGCTTGCATGTTTTCTTTCCTTTATCACCCTACACGTACCATCTCTCTCGATCTTTATGAAAACCTTGAGTGTTTGTTTTGCTTCCTATTTATATTGCCCTCCAAACGAGAGACCAGCCATGAGACCATTTTTCTCTCAAACCACCGTCCTGGGAGTCCATATGGGCGGAGCTCAAGCTCAGCTCCGGCATGGGCGCGCGCGAGAGCGGCGCCGCGGCTGGCTCGGTGGAGCCGGCACAGACGATGACGTGCAGAGGAGGCCGACGCGGGCGCAGCCCGAAGAACGCGCCGACGAGGATAGGCGCAACCTCGCGGCGGCGCTCGCGGCCAGGCGGAGGCGCTGATGGTGCGGGAGGAGAGGCACTAGCGGAGGAGAGGCGCGGGAGGAGGAGGGGGCCAGAGCGGCGCGTGGGCGGCCGAGCCCGCCGGCGAGGAGGCGTGGACGCGGACATGGCTAGGGGAGCTCGGGCGGACGACGCGCGGCGCGGATACGTAGGGTCCGGGCGGAGGCGACGAGATGCGGCCGCAGGCGCTGGCCCTGTTGGATGTGCAAGAGAGGAGGCTGGACTCGCAGTCCGAAGCGAATGAAGCTGGCCGCGGGTGGAGATCACGGAGCGGGCGGCCAGCGGAGGAGAGGTGTCAAGACGCGCGCGGAGGAGAGACTCTCCCTTGCGAGTTGACCGCGTGCTTCTCCATCCCAAGGAGGCGCCGCAAATATGGGAGGAGCCGTTAGTATAATTCTAATCATATGGTTTGTTTCAGGTCAGATCGTGCGTATGTGCGTGTGTAGTTAGCGAGAGTAGCGGGAGTGCTTGAGGTCGTGGCCGCTGGATGCCGGCCGCGTCGTGCGCGTGGTCTAGGTGTGCGGATCGTGCGAGGGACATGTGCTACGCACCAGGTACCGGGTATAAATCCCATGTACTGCTCGCTGATCAGTTGAGCGACTGTGGTTTGAGCCAGCTGAAAAAAAAAGGAAAAAAAGGCCGTATGCGCGGTGAGGCGTTCGTCGCCAGAAAAACTTAAGCTTCTTCTACCTTTGTTTGAGCGATAGAGAGAACCACAAAGGGGCTGCCCCTGTGGCAGCCCCAACAATTGGTATCAAAGCCACAAGGCGATGGCCGCCGTGGCGTGCGGCGAGTCCGCGGAGGACGCGGTCGTGGAGTGCGGTGAGTCCGCGGCGAGTACGGCGGACGCGGCTGCGGTGCGCTGGGTGCGTCCGGCGGGCGCCACAGCTGGAGAGGTGCGGCATGACGGCCATGCATGGTGCGGCGGCCGTGGTGCAGTGGCCAGGAAACGGTGTTTGTCGCCGAGGTGTATGTCGTCACCGTACTCGAGTTCGTCTATATCTTTCCAGTGTTCTCTATATCAAAGACAAGCCATTAAACATGTATTTTTTCTGTAAAAGTAGAAGAAGTCATTAGTCCCATTGCATGTTGATGTTGTGCCCACTTTAATTACTCCCTCCGTCCCGGTTTAAAGGACACAATTTACAAACCATACAATCACAAAATAGTTAGACATAAAAGCATTTAATCTCTGTAATTACTCCTGTGTGAAAGGAATAAAATGCCTGCATGCACATGTGTGAACAAATGTGAACACTTTTCTAACTATGTGAACACTTTTCTAACTATTTTTCTCCTTATGCATGTTTTACTCCATACTATTAAATGGACCAATTAGATGACGCCTAGGGCCCAGAGAATTGCAAATTGCGTCCTTTAAACCGGGACGGAAGGAGTATGTATATACCAATTCTCTATCGATTCTTGGTTCCCCTTTATATTTTACTTTTTTAATTCTCTGCGCCTATATATGTATAACAACTGATCGATATGTGCTTCCATTCATATTCACATAGTTAGCTTTCATAGTGCAGTTTTTATATGCAATGCTCTCACAGACAAGTAGCCTTTCCCGCTGCAGCGCCTCTCTTGTGCAATGAGCATGACAAAAGTCAAGGTTAGACCCTGGAAAAACTAGGTGTTTATTTCCCAAGACTTGTATGTCTCATGGGCAATTCTATGTCGCCATCTTAGGAGTGACATCAAGCGAAGGATTAATAATACTTACAAATTTACATTAGATGAAAATGGTGCAGCAACTACTGAAAGTACGAACATAATATGCCTGTGTGTCATTGCCAGCAACAGAGAGTATTTTCTTGTGGAGAGAATACAAGTACATGCATACTTTGGTCCTTACCACATAATTTTTGTGGATTGTTTTTTTAGAACAGAATTACTAATGACTTCATAGGTTCATATAGTTGTCCTCCAAAATTTTCTGTAAGCCGATTGCTCTTATGTTTCTATACAGTTGTTTAATATTTCTAAATTTTGGTTTCGAGAACAGGCATGCATGGATTTCCGTGGTTCAATCGTAAATATGTAGAAGATCATGTTTATATGAACATATGGCAGAACTCAAACCTTGTCTTTCAGCGTCCACGATATTAAGCAGACTGGTAATTTTTTTATCTACATAGCCATCCAGATGAGAGGCAAGGATCAAGGAGAACAGAGATGGCAGGGTAACACAACTCACATGCACATCAGAGTGAATATTATGTGTCATTTTTGAACTGAAATCCACTGACTTTACTAAGTGAAGTCAACATGCAACTTTACCCTTGTGAGTGCCATCCGATTAAGATCCTACTTACAGGGTTCATTTAAAATTTAAACTTATATTTCAAACCGTTCAAAAAAATTTGAAAAAAATACCAGTGAATCACATGTCTTACATCAAGTATGCTAGAAAAGTTTCTCGCTTTATTTGGATAAATGGATTATAATTAAATATCATTTTATGATTTGAGCTAAAAACAAATAAATCTTAAACCGATAATCCAAATGAAATAAAAAATCCCAGAATACTCAATGCCACATATATGATTCACTTGAATTTTTTCAATTTTTTCTGAACAGTTTTAAATATAAGTTTATATTTTGAATGAACCTCGTGCGTTGGATCTTGATCGGATGGCACTCACAAGGGTAAAGTTGCATGGTGACTTCACTTAGTAAAATCACTGGATCTCAGTCCGTCATTTTTGCCTTGTACATATTAGTACTTGGGAGTTTTTCTTGAGAAATACCAATCCTTTCGGTTTGAATTGGTTTATTATGGCTGTGTTGTAGATATGTCTCAATCAAGTTTTTATATGTTTGCAATTTTATAGGCCGCTGATGATTCTGCAAACACTGATCATTTCAGTACCTATGCCTCCAGTAACCTGAGAAGAGGACTATTTTCTATCTGAATCTAAACACTGACGCCAACAAGGGCGCGGCGTGCCGCCGCGCCGTCCCAGCTAGTTGTTCATACGGACGGAGATAGTCTTTGCCTAGCATACAATGGTCTCTCTCTCTCATACTACAGTACCATTTTTTTTTTTGAAATACCTTTCATACGGAGTACTATTTGTTGTGTTGGTGTTGGATCAGTGACAAGTCTCCACACTACGTGTCCCATTTGTTGTGTTGGTTTAGCCGTCTGTTTTTCCTATAAATAGATTCCCAATGCAAGTCTAGAGAAACAAGCCAACAGTTGGAACGCATAGCCACAGCACCATTGCAAAGCGAGTAGAGTACATACGTAGCCGATCGTGGAGAACTAGCTAATGGCGGCAGCCACCGCTCCCATGTCGTCTCCGAAGCAGGTGGGAGCTGGAAGCATCCCCAGGCGGTGGCGGGAGCTCCAGGGCTCGGACTCGTGGGAGAAGCTCCTGGACCCGCTGGACGCCGACCTCCGCGCGTCCCTCATCGCCTACGGCGAGCTCGCGGAGGCCACCTACGACGGGTTCAACGGCGACGAGAACACGTCGGATGCTGGCCAGTGCCTGTACAGCCGCGCCGGACTGCTGGCTGCGTCCGGCGTGTCCCACCCGGAGTACTACACCGTCACCAAGTTCCTGTACGCTAACTGCGGGTTGGGGCAGCAGTCCGGGCTGAAGTCGGCCGCGGCTCGGGCCAGCAAGGAGGCGTTCTTCGTGGTGCCAGTAGAGTCGCTCCGGACGAGGCCGGTGTGGCACCAGACCAACTGGATCGGGTACGTGGCGGTGGCGACGGACGAGGGTAAGGCTGCGTTGGGCCGGCGCGACATCGTCGTGGCGTGGCGCGGCACGGTGGAGCTGGCGGAGTGGTTGGACAACTTACTAGGAGTACTCCTGTGTGGCAAGTTCCCCAAGCAGGTTCTGGGCCCCTCGGCGGACCAAGATTTCCCGGATGCCAAGGTGCATGATGGCTTCCTTTCCGTGTATTCGGACGAGGGAAAAAGCCCCGACAACAAGGTCATAACGCCAAGCGCCAGACATGAGGTGATCCTTAATTACTAGTAGTCACTTCATTTCCATGAGTCTTACAAAAAAAAAATGGGACATGCATGTAACCTCGATCATACTCGCGTTCTTCAAATGTCGTCTTGATCAATATACATACATACATGCATATGCAGGTCCTCGCGGAGCTGGAGACACAAATGGAGAAGTACAAGGACGAGGTGACCAGCATCACTGTCACCGGACACAGCCTCGGCGCGGCGCTCGCCACACTCAACGCCGTCGACATTGTAGCCAACGGGTACAACGTGTGCCCCTCCACCCTCCTAGGGTCCCCTGTGACGGCGATCCTTTTCGCGAGCCCCCATGTCGGGAATCGCAAGTTCAAGGCTGCATTCGACTCATTCCCTGACCTGCGGTCACTCCATGTGAGGAACGCCCAGGACATCGTGCCGATGTTGCCCTTCCCCATGCCTAAAATATGGTACGTGCACGCTGTGACTAAGACGCTGGAAATCGACACCAGCAGGTCGCCCTACCTACGCCCCCGCGGCTTCTGGACGTATATACCGGACACCTTCAGGAGCCACAACCTCGAGGTCTACTTGCATGGCCTCGCCGGGGACCATGGCGCCGGCAAGAAATTCAAGCTCGTAGTGGACCGTGACTTGGCGCTGGTGAACAAGAGTACCAACGCACTGAAAGACGACTACCCGGTGCCGCCCAATTGGTGGGTAACTGCTAATTGCATGTACAAGGACGACAACGGCGTCATTGCTCGCTTTAAGCTCCACAGCTTCCAATTGGGCGAATGATTAAGCGCATGTATGTATATGCACCATCATCTCGGAGCCCTTTTCCTAGTTCCTACTGGATCAGGCTTAATTATATCTACAATAATGTCGGTGCTTAATTAGTTGTGTGCTTCCCTTTCGAGTATGTGAAGTTGATGGTGGCGATTCTGAGATGGCTGCCATCACTTTCTTTTATTGCGTTGATACACGCCTTGTAAAACTCTTGCTTTGCTATAAGAATAATAAACTCAGGCGGAGAATTTCTCCTCCTTGATTACCTAGCTAACAAATCTCACAACGGGATTTCGGATTGGTGGGAAGGTCATACTTCAAATATCCTCACACGAAGATAAGCGTCGTCTAAGTGGCAGATTACTCGACACCATGTGGAACAGATGGAAGGAACGCAGCCGCCGCATCTAATTTCATGTACTACCTATGTCGCAGGTTGAAGCCGACCTCAACGCCATTCAGGAGATCAGGCAGAGGGCTTTGGCCTTTTGGTGACCTCTCAAGCCGAGGGGATTTGGCTAGATGGACCTTGAGAACGTTTTTCCGAGTGTTTTCTGGTTAAGGGTTATTGGCAATCTTCCTCCAAAAAATAGTCATCTTGTGTAGTTATCTTTCGACTAAATGAAAAGGTTGTGCTCAAGCCGGTTTCTTGATTGTTATTGTGCAACAGGTATATAAGTATCTATAGGGTGTTTCACGTTATTGTCATGTCATCTATAGCTAGCTTATAGCCAATATGTATAGTAGATAGCTATAAATTTGTACTAATTTATTAACACATGGCACACCTTTCAATCTCATGATTCATGACTCCCTCCTTCACATAGACAAAAGTGTCACCTATAAGCAAGTTATAAGCCACTATTGTACTTGTTCTTAGCGAAGATACAACATCTGCACGTTATCATAGACAAAAATATTGTTAGTCCAATCACATACATACATGTCACTTATATATATATATATATATATATATATATATATATATATATATATATATATATATATATATTATCGACGCGGATTTGCTACTCACGGGCGTAGCTGCGCATAGGCAGAGCACCGTTGGATTTAGGGATGAAATGCATGCAACCTCTAGATGGAAGTGGGGTGGAACATGGATGAGCTAACGGTGTTAGTTTGTGCATGCATGCAAGAATCTAGGGTTTGGCATGGGTTCCAAATTAACACACTGTTTTGGCTACAAAAATTTTAGCATCTAAAATGAGAAGAGATTGAGAACAAGGATTAAATAAGTTAGGGTTTCTCAGCATGTTGTCCGTTAGGGTTTGCCTCACCTAAAAGAAATTAGATAAGTTTTGTTTTGCATGTTGCTCGTTAGGGTTTGCCTCATGCAAACGAAATTAGACAAGCTTTGTTTTGCTAGGGCTTCATGCATATAGTATATTAGGGTTAGGGTTTACCTCCTGTTGTATATTAGGGTTTGCCTAACCAAAACGAAATTAGATAAGCTTTGTTTTGTTAGGGCTTCATGCATGTAGTATATTACGGTTTACCGTGTAGTATATTTGGTTTAGTGTTTACCGTATGTTGCTCGTTAGGGTTTGACTCATGCAAACGAAATTAGATAAGGTTTGTTTTGCTAGAGCTTCATGCATGCATGCCAAATAAACACTAACGGCGTTAGTTCTTAGACAAATCCTGGGTCTGGATACATGTGCTCCCTATATCAAAAGAGGATAAAATCAACGGTGAATAGGCTATACGCAGCTATGCCTGTGTTTAGCAGACTATTTCCCATATATATATATAGGGTCGCGCTATTTGACACCCAGGGTGTAGAATAGTTATTCTACACCCACCCTCTATCTTTAGAACTGTATATTATTTTTACATCACGTAAATTTTTTCTTACACTATAAGTTAAGAAGAACATAATAAAATTTAGAAATGACATAATTTTTTTATTTTCTTGCCATATAAAATTACCATGTAAAATTCTTATTTTTTGGTGTTTTTACACTATAATGACTCATAAAATTTATTTTTGTGTTGAAATTTTTTGTTATGGTAAATATATGAAAATAATTATTTATATACAAAACATAATTTTTTAATCTAACAACATAAAAAAATGTTGGGTGCAATATATATATATATATATAGGACACCAAGGTGCCCAGGCACCAAAACCTGCATTTTGTACATACCCGAGATGTACATACCTAAATTTTACATACCTAAGGTTTACATATGTAAAATATATTTATCCAAGTTTTATATACCTAGGTATCACATATCTAAGGTATACGTACCTAAGTTGCATATATAAACACGTATACTGAATACGTACACCTTAGATATGCAACATCTTAGGTATATGATACCTAGATATGTGTAACTTAGGTATATGATACCTAGGTATGTATAACTAGAGTACGTATACCTTCAGGTATGTATGGTTCAAAGCAAAACATACCTGTATTATGTACGGTGTCTGGGCACCAAGGTGCACAAGTCATTTTACCTATATATATATATATATATAGTCGCGCTATTTGACTCCCAGGGTGTTATTCTACACCCACCCTCTATCTTTAGAACCGTATATTATTTTTACGTCACGTAAATTTTGTCTTACTTCGTAAGTCGAGAAGAACATAATAAAATTTAGAAATGACATAATTATTTTTTCAAATAAAAATATGTACAGTGAATAAATGAACTATTATCTGAAAAAATTTACGTACATATTTATGTTCATCTATGCACTGTACATATTTACGTACATGATTATTTTTTCACGCAATAATTATGTTCATCTATGCACAGTACATATTTTTATTTGAAAAAATAATTATGTCATTTTTAAATTTTATTATGTTCTTTTCGACTTACGAAGTAATACAAAATTTACGTGACGTAAAAATAATATACGGTTCTAAAGATAGAGGGTGGGTGTAGAATAACTATTCTACGCCCTGGGTGTGTGTGAGAGAGAGAGAGAATCGAGATCCAACCCTTACACGCTATCATAGTTAAAATCTTAGCTAGTACCATCATACACATCCATGAGCCTGAAATCGTTAAATGCAAAATCCCTAAGAAACAACATGTAAAAAACAATGCATTGTGACAACAGTTTCTTAAGTTTTAGTTGTTCCTAAGTCTTACAAAAACATGCTCGGATACAATGTGAAAGGTCATATGGACCTCTCATAATATGCAAAGCTATCTCCAACATGCTCTGCTCACTATAGCGTGTCTACCATGTTAACCGTTATTTATCATGACGTCCTTGTAGTATTTGTACAAAAGTAATGTTGTCAAAATTGTTGTTTATTATTCCATATTTGCATGTTTACGGTAGTCAAAGTAAAATCCATCAATTATGGTAATCTATATTACTTATCGTTAAAATTGATATATTTAAACATGTTTTAGTGCTAGATATATATCCAATACATCGACAATTAATATGGATCGGGGGGAGTACCTTATAAGTAATCAATGTTAAACGGGCAACGTCGTGATGTTGCAACCGTTTTCCTTTCAGAAGCTCTGGTCTTAAGATTAACATAATGCTGGTTTGAGCCGACCTCCAACCGGTTCCTCTACAAACGACGATTGTGGAACTAATTTTTCTACTTCCTTCATCTTAAAATGGATGTCACAGATTTGACAAAATATGGATGACTAGACACACTATTTAGCACATAGACTCATTCATATTTTTTCAAACCTACGACATCTATTTTGAGACGGCGATACTACTATAGTAAATAGTGTCTAGAGTCATCCAAATAGTCTCTTAGTTTTTTTTAAATCTCAAATAAGTAGTGATGTCAAACCTACGACCTCCAACCGCTCAAAATAGATGTCTTGGTTTTTTAAAATTTTAAATAAATTTATATGCTAAATAGTGTCTAGAATCATTAAAATTTTAATAAATCTAAGACGTGTATTTTAAAAGAAAACGAGCGTAACACATCACATATGGCTCAGCGGTCGTCAGCGAGAGGTGTCGCATGTTGAAGTGTCCAACCTGTCTCGTATGACCCAGCGTCACCTTCATGCTGTCACTGGTACCTAGCTACACGAGCGTGTTACACGAGCGTCGTACACGAGCGTGTTACACGAGCGTCGTACATCAGTGTCGGTTTTAGTGACAAGTACTGAACGAACGAACTCGTCTGTGTGGTACACGTAAACTTGTCATCATGTGCATATATAACTGCATACTGGTCACCAAATCGTAAAATGCCAAAACCCGTCACGAAGTTGCAAATTGCACGCGCCTCGTGACTTTATTACGGCGAACGTTTAGTTTGAACACACGATCAACCGTTCTTTTCATGAATTGACTGTAAACTTTATTTATTCTAATTCCTTGGTACTACTCCGTTTACTATTCCTTCCAATCTAAATTAGTCGACTCAAATATATCAAGATTTGGATATATTTAATACTAAATCACTTTCTAGATACAACTGAATCTATATAAATCTAAATCAACTAATTTGAGGGAGTATCACTTTTCGTCTACTCGCGTCACCTTAATGCATGCGGGCAGTCACTGGTTAATTAGCTGAGCCGTTGGGACCAGATTGTTGATGAACACGAAACAAGACGGTTCTCCTTGTTTAACACAGACGGTCTAGCACACTCGAAACAGATTTTGGCCTTGTTTTATAAATAGAACAACCACGTCTATACAAGATTCGCAAACAAATGTGGCCCAAAGGCAAAAAAAAAACAGCTATGGGGCAGCACAGGCATGCTCAAAATGAAAAGAAAAAAAAGAAGTGATACAACTCCTCACGGGAGTGAGACCGATCAACCAGACTGCGGCGATAAGCGGTGTGCTGCTACTAGAAGATCTTTCGGCATGCCAACTAGCCGATCCCTATCACGTTACCTACATAGCGGGTAGCAAAAAGGCTAAAATTTCGAACACCGAATCAGAAGCATGCCGCAGGAAAACACACTCTATGACCATGTTGTTGCGGATTTCCACCGAGTCCAGGTCATAGCCGCAAACAACCAGAAGAGGCGCCTCCTCCTCCAGTTGTGGTTTGTGTTAGCTTCCAGGAAGTCCGCGAGGTTTAGAGCCTGCCACTCAGGTCCTAGCGCCTCACGTACGAAGCTCCATAGAAAACGGGCAACAGGACAGGTTAATAAGATGTGGGTCCTGGTCTCGGGGACCACACAGGGGGCATATTCCATCCCTCGGGCCGTGGCGTTTTACCACCTTAAAGCCTGAAGGAAGGCGATCCCGAAGCAATTGCCAGAAGAAAATCTTATTTTTAGTGGCAAAAGGGCCTTCCAAAGAGGGTAGGTCCAGGCAAAAATGGGGCCTCTAAAAAGGGCCATATATGCATATTTAACCGTAAAGGCCCCTAAGGGGCGAGGGGGGCAGGTGCCATGACACCGAATCCGGGGTAGATGAGAGAGCATGGGGAAGAGAGGCCCGAAGCTCTCCCCATGTCGATGTCTCCTTAGGAGCTAGGGTCCGTCGGAACTGGATGTCCTCCTCGCGAGCAGCCGCTGCAACCAACACCATCGGGTTAGAAAAAATCACAAATAGTGCAGGTTATTCAAACCTGATGAGACGTCCCCTAAACCAAGAATCAAGCTAGAAAAGGGTGACATCCCCATCCCTAGTGGAGACGGTCACCCCAACTTGATCTGCTTGAAGTCCTCGATGGATCTCCAAAACTAAGATCCCTCGCCGAACACTCGCATGCTAAGAGTGGGCGGCCCCGTATGTATTAAGCTCAGAAAAGTTGTAATCAGAGCCCCCCATCACATGTGAGGATCCGCTAGACCCACCGCAGTATCAAAGCCACATTCATATGGCAAGACGAAAGGACGCCTATGCCCCCAAATTCCTTCGGGGCGTAGATATTGGCCCAGCATACCATATGGTACTTTGCCGACAATCAACCGCCTACCAGAAGACGTGCGGCAGTTCTTTGTCAAAACTGTCATGCACGCCTTCCTGAAGCAAATAAAGACCCATGATGTAAATTGGAAGGGTAGACAAGAACGTGTCGATGAGGATAGTCTTGCTTCCCTTGGAAGTAAATCTAGCCTGTCCATGGCTCCGACCTCGTCTTGATCATGTCCATCAAGGGATCAAAGTCCTTAATAAGGATCCTTGTATCCTAGAACGGCATCCCCATGTAGACACGGGGAATTCAGATAGCCTACAATTTAGGTTGTCTGCAATTCGCTATTGGTCCTCAAACGAATAAACCATTTACGATGATTTCACTCTTATCAAAGTTGATTTAAGGCCTGACATGTCCTCAAAACATAGGAGGAGAAACTTGAGATTTACTATGTCAAGCTCCAAACCTTCAGCCATGATCATAGTCGTCGGCATACTGGAGTTGGGTAGTCCCTCCCTAGGGACGAGATTCCTTACACACCTGAGATGTGGCCCGAAGTCTTAGCTTTCTCTAAGATTTCTGCAAGGGCATCAACAACCTAGAGTACTGCGGTGGGGCTCAATTATAAACATTAACATCTCAGGTGTTAATGTACGATGATTCCTCACTCATCCCTCCCTTGCCATCTTACACCGAATTTGTCTGTCGTCGCAAGCTCAATTATAAACCAAGGCTTAGGCAATTGGAGGATCAAGTTCGTGTTGATCGATACTCACTAGTGGAAAAAGGGCTATCCGTTCGCGACCCCTCAGAGCATTTGTCCCGGTTGCGCCACCAACCGGGACTAATGCTGGCACGCGTCCCGGTTGGAGCGGGCACGGGGCCAAGGGCATGCGTCCCGGTTGGTAAGGGCAATACGTCCCGGTTGGAGCCACCAACCGGGACTAAAGGTTTGGCCACAGCCACGTGGCGTGGCACGCACCTTTAGTCCCGGTTGCTGGCTCCAACCGGGACTAAAGACCCCATGCCCTCTATAAATGCAACGCCCCAGCCCCCTCTGCCTCCACTCTGTTCTTTCGAATGGTGGAAGGTGTGAGGGGGTGTGCTAGTTTTTTCTCATGCATGCATTGAAGGTGTTTGTTGAAATTATAGAAGGTGTCTGAGACGCACTTGAGCTTTCTCCTCGTTATTTCCCTCGATCGAGGTTAGCAAACTTATCTTTTCTAGGTCATTGATACAATTCATGTGTCGGTGTGAATTGGTTATTTCACTATTTATGATGTCCTGTTTTTTGATAAACTTACTTATATGATGTAGATGAACGGTCGGGAATGGATGTACGGTGACCGGCGCGTAGCCGGGTATATCAAAGGCGTGGATAAATTTATCGATGTGGCTACGGCAAACAAAGAGAATGGATTTATACGTTGTCCATGTGTTCAATGTCGGAACAACAAGGAGTACTCTTCCTCGAAAATCATTCGCGGCCACCTGATTATGAAAGGTTTCATGCCCAACTATAATTGTTGGACCAAGCACGGGGAAAGAGGGGTTATGATGGAAGATGGTGAAGAAGAAGATGATGATAACAACTATCATCATATGTTTCCTGAATACAGTGATACTGCAATGGAAGACAATGGAGAGGAAAGAGGTGAAGAACGGGCATCAGATGAGCCGGCTGATGAGCTTGGTAGGGTCATTTCTGATGAAAAGCGAGACTGTGAAACAAAAAATGAGAAGTTGAAGTTAGAGGGCATGTTAGAAGATCACAAGAAATTGTTGTACCCAAATTGTGAAGATGGCAGCACAAAGCTCGGTACCACACTGGAATTGTTGCGATGGAAGGCAGAGTGTGGTCTAACTGACTCCTCATTTGAAAAGATGCTGAAAATAATGAAGCCGAAGTTTCCAAAACATAACGAACTTCCCGAGAGTACCTACGAAGCAAAGAAGACTCTCTGTCCTCTGGGATTAGATGTGCAAAAGATACATGCATGCATTAATGACTGCATCCTCTAACGCGGTAAGGAGTATGAGAATTTAGATAAATTCCCGGTATGCAACGCGTTACGGTATAAGATCAGACGAGATGACCCTGGTGATGTTGAGGGAGAGCCACTCCGGAAGAGGGTTCCTGCTAAGGTTATGTGGTATGCTCCTATAATACCAAGGTTGAAACGCATGTTCAGAAACAAAGAGCATGCCAGGTTGTTGCGATGGCACAAAGAAGACCATAAGAAAGACGGGAAGTTGAGACACCCTGCTGATGGGTCACAGTGGAGAAAAATCGAGAGAGACTTCCCAGACTTTGCAGATGACGCAAGGAACTTATGGTTTGGTCTAAGTACAGATGGCATGAATCCTTTTGGGGAGCAGAGCTGCAGTCACAGCACCTGGCCCGTGACTCTATGTATCTACAACCTGCCTCCTTGGTTGTGCATGAAGCGTAAGTTCATTATGATGCCAGTGCTCATCCAAGGCCCGAAGCAACCGGGCAACGACATTGATGTGTACCTTAGGCCATTAGTTGAAGAACTCTTACAGTTGTGGGGCAAACCAGGTGTACGTGCGTGGGATGAGAACAAACAGGAGCCATTTAATCTACGAGGGTTGTTATTCGTAACCATCAATGATTTGCCTGCTCTTAGTAACCTTTCAGGACAGACAAACAAGGGATATAAGGCATGCACCCACTGTTTAGATAAGACCGAAGGTACATATTTGCATAAATGCAAGAAGGTTGTGTACCTGGCGAATCGACGATTTCTTCCGACCAATCATCCCGTAAGAAAGAAAGCAAGCATTTCAAAGGTGAGGCAGATCACCGGAAGAAGCCTGAACTCCCTGCTGGTGATGATGTATTTGGTATGGTCAAGGACATAGAAGTAATCTTTGGAAAGGGTCCCGGCGGTCAATCAGTTCCGAACGACGTCGCTACAGGACACGCACCCATGTGGAAGAAGAAATCTATATTTTGGGAGCTGCCATATTGGAAAGTCCTGCGTGTCCGCTCTTCAATCGACGTGATGCACGTGACGAAGAATCTCTGCGTGAACCTGCTAGGATTCCTAGGCGTGTATGGGAAGACAAAAGATACACCTGAAGCACGGGAGGACCAACAAATTATGAAAGACCCAAAGAACATGCATACACATAACAAGACGGATAAAGGGCGTCACTTAAGTCGTGCCAGCTATGCTCTTACCAAAGCAGAGAAGGAAATCTTTTTTGAAGTCCTTTACAGTATCAAGGTGCCGTCGGGCTTCTCATCTAATATAAAGGGGATAATAAATATGGTAGAGAAAAAGTTCCAAAACCTGAAGTCTCATGACTGTCACGTGATTATGACGCAGTTGCTTCCGATTGCATTGAGGGGGCTTCTACCAGAAAATGTTTGAGTACCCATTGTGAAGCTGTGTGCATTCCTCAATGCAATATCTCAGAAGGTAATCAATCCAGATATTTTGCCAAGGTTACAGAAGGATGTGGTACAATGTCTTGTTAGTTTTCAATTGGTGTTCCCACCATCCTTCTTCAATATTATCACTACTAGGAAAACGGCCTTTAGTGGCGCACCTGAAACCATCATCTGTGGCGCACCTGCAGTGCGCCACGGGCCTTGCGCTACGGCTATCTCTCAGCCGTGGCGCACTGCCTAGTGCGCCACGGTTGTGTAGAGATAGGCGTAGCGCACCTCCTAGTGCGCCACAGAAGTTTGGCGTGGTGCGCTACCCCTTGGATCTTCTGTGGCGCACTACCTAGTGCGCCACTAAACATCCATGGTGCGCTTTAGGTGTAGTGCGCCACAGAAGGTAGACCATGTGCGCCACAGATGTATTTTTTTTAATTTCCAAGCCAGATTATATGCAATACAGATTATATACAATATTACAGCAGATATACACACACAGATACAAGATATACAATTATATATATAAATACTCAATATGAAAAACAAGATTGAAACAAATACATATAGATAAGTCTCATACATGAATACATAGTCCAAGTTACATTGTTTTGATCATGTTACAAAGTAGTAGTTGGTGACATGCGAATACATGTGTCGATCGAACAAGTTAGAGCTCGGAAGCTCGCCTAGACATCTAAACTAGCTAGCTAGACACAAACGCGGGATAAATAACCAAAGAAGATAAGCATGATCACCGCCGCGACGAAGGTGTAGGTCTTCATCCGGTTCCTTGTTCTAACTACCGCTAGATAGCGCGTGTATCTAGCTTCCTCCTCCGCCATAGTGTTGTACCCTTTGTAGCTATTGCCGCTGAAACGGTGCACCTGTCTCCGGCAGTCTTCCCAATCATCGTAGACTCCGGGAACCCGTCCCTTGTACACGACGTACCACATCATCTACAAGTTGACAATAATAACTAACCGGTGATTGAAAAAACATGTATAATTAAAGTCGCATATGAAGATACACTTATAGAAAGTACTCTTAAATCAAAAAGAGCAAACTCAAAAAGCATGCCTCATATATAACTAGGTTGTTGGACACAGGAATATGCTTATGACGGGACTGTTAGCCAAGTAGGATGCACAATTCCTGGACTTGTGCATATCACAAGGCTAACAATCCCGTCATAGCACATTCACATATATATTGTGCCACGACATTTCAATCATCGACATATTCTCGAAAAAGACAAAAATAACTCGAAAAGCATGCCTCATATATAACTAGGTTGTTGGACACAGGAATATGCTTATGACGGGACTGTTATCCAAGTAGGATGCACAATTCCTGGACTTGTGCATATCACAAGGCTAACAATCCCGTCATAGCACATTCACATATATATTGTGCCACGACATTTCAATCATCGGCATATTCTCGAAAAAGACAAAAATAACTCGAAAAGCATGCCTCATATATAACTAGGTTGTTGGAGACAGGAATATGCTTATGACGGGACTGTTAGCCAAGTAGGATGCACAATTCCTGGACTTGTGCATATCACAAGGCTAACAATCCCGTCATAGCACATTCACATATATATTGTGCCACGACATTTCAATCATCGGCATATTCTCGAAAAAGACAAAAATAACTCGAAAAGCATGCCTCATATATAACTAGGTTGTTGGACACATGAATATGCTTATGACGGGACTGTTAGCCAAGTATGATGCACAATTCCTGGACTTGTGCATATCACAAGGCTAACAATCCCGTCATAGCACATTCACATATATATTGTGCCACAACATTTCAATCATCGGCATATTCTCGAAAAAGACAAAAATAACTCGAAAAGAATGCCTCATATATAACTAGCTAGCTAGGTCGTTGGACACAGGAATATGCTATGATGGGACTGTTAGCCAAGTAGGATGCACAATTCCTGGACTTGTGCATATCACAAGGCTAACAATCCCGTCATAGCACATTCACATATATATTGTGCCACGACATTTCAATCATCGGCATATTCTCGAAAAAGACAAAAATAACTCACACTTGTCGTCCAAGAACCAAAGAGTAAGCAAAAAAACCAAAGAGTAAGCAAAAAAAACCAAGCATTGATTGATATATAATAATAATAAGCAAAATAAGTAAGCGGTGATTCATAAACCTAATAAGATAAGTACACTTGTCGTCCACACACACACACAAAGGTCATCTATAGTTTGCAACTACAACTAGGCCAACATCAAGCTTTCTGGCTCGGCTTAGGGAACGGGAGGACGTCCTATCTCGTCATGAACTTCCTATAGTCACCCTGCATCTCTAGGCGATCTTCTATGTCACGGTTATTCGGGATATTTCCTCCATAGAAGATCCCCCCCCGAAGTCATGACATCACGAAAGATGATTGCCCCAAACTGCTGCTGGATGCGATACATCTCTTGTCTAATATCCGAATCATTGATCTTGGCCTTTGCTTCGGCCCACTGTTTGAGATGATCTGGCAGCGTAGAATTCTGCTGGTCAAGTAGGAACGCCCTCATGTGATGGAGTGCGTAGTAGGCTTCCTTCTTACTGTTTTCCGGCTGCTTCACGCAGGGGAACTCTGTTACGTGGTTGAAGACGTGCCTGCCGAACTTGACCTTCTTACGCAGGAAGCTGGTGCCTTCCGTCGAGGCAAAGCCAGTGAGAGCATCATCCAGAACTTCCTTGATCTTGTCGTAGTTTTTCTTCTTTTCTAGACTCCCCGAGTCGAAATACGTGGCGTGGGAATGCTTCGGCGATAAGGAAATGAGCGTGCCGTGTTCATCTCTGCGCAAAAAATTCAAACGGAATGTGTTGAAAAAAGAATGATGATGATCTAATAAAGCCAATCGACGGTGGCGACTGAATAACGACTTACTCGGGAAAGTAAGGCACGAGAATGTATTCCTTTGTCTTGTTCGCCACGAGGATTCTTTTTAGGTACGAGGCCACGATACGTCGTTCGGCGGGGGAACCCAAGCAGCCGTCACGCATGTAGTAGGGGTCCACTATAGCGATGCCCGGTGTGTTCTCTCTAATGATCTGCGTGGCCAGGCTGAGAGAAAAGAGACGGACCATGGTATAGTGCAGCGGGTATAGGTGGAACATATTTAAGATGTCGTCGAACCGCAGGAAGAACATATCCGCGGGGGCAGTGTCGACGAAGCCCAAGCCTGGTGGCACCTTAACCACGAATACCGGGTGCGAGGGATCTTTCTCCGATAGAAGGCGTCTCTCTATCGTCAGCACGCCGTCATGCACACTCTGCAGTTCCGAACTGGCGAGCTTCCGCAAATTCTTAGGTAGCATGGGCTCACCCGCCACATGAATCCTCCACATAATACCCTCGGGTCTTGGTGGCCCGTCCCGAAACCTGATCGGATTCGCAGTTGTTGACGCCACCGGCTGGCTCGAGCTGCTAGATTTTATTTTCCTGCCCTTTTTTCCTTTTGGAGAGCGGGCAGGCACCGCAATCTGAGCACCGGCCGCCCTATGTAGTGTGTCAGGGCTTAGAATAAAGGGCCGGTTGGTTGTATCAGCTGGCTCTGTAAAGGCGCAAGCTGGAGGCGTCTCCTGAGAACCAAACAGACGCTTGGTGATAGTGGCTTTCTCTGTGGGGCCACCAGCTAGGTCTTCTTCGTTGCCAAACTGAGTGCTGAAGAAGTGATCATTCCAGTCTTCGTCGTCCTGGGTCGGATCCTGCGCCATGTGCATATCATCAACATGATCATCCGACCCACCGCGTGGAGGTGACGACGAGGGCGGTAAGGGGGCCTTGCCACCGCTTGTCGCTGGCACGACAGGCGGTGCTGTTGTTTGTGGCGTGATGGCCCCCGCCGTCCCCAAACGGATCATGCTCTTTGGCCATAGCAAGAACAAGCCGAAGCAACTTCTGAGGACATACGACTCTTCTTCATCCGCTCCTGGGGGTTGAATGGGAGGTTCCAGGTCGTCGCAGCCCCTTAGCACCCAACTAATTTTAACCCTGTGCACGCTATCTGGCATCGGTTTTGAGTGGAACGTGCGCTGCAAGGGTTGAACGATGGTACCCTTGGCAACATCCCTCAGCTCGTTGTTCACGTAGCATAAGAGAGTGCAAGGAACATCCGTCTGCAGAAAACATGTACGGCGTCGTCAGAGCGAGATGCCACAAGATTAATATATAGATGGCATGAAAGGCGGTAATTAAAGCAATTTGTTTACCGTGATGGCGTCGAGATCGGCTAATGTCGACGCACCGCATACGGCGACGGGCATGCAAGAGACGGAAGGGCTGCTTGATGGCGCGGTGCTGGCCGCCGGTGTATTCTCCCTACCGACGGGTGCTTGGAGCTCCGGTGCCGCCGCGATGATGGCAGGGGGGCACCAACATGTACTCCGGCGCCACGGTGATGGCAGGGGGAGTCACCAACACTTGCGGCGCCGCGGTGCTAGCGGGCGGAGTCACAAACACGTAGTTCGCCTGATTCGTCGGCGCCGCGTTGTTCGAGTGGCTGCTGACCATGCTTGGAATCGTGCACGGCCCTACTCGACCACCCGCACTCCAGTTCGCTATTTACTCCACCAAGGTAGGCAGGAAGGACGTAAGGGTGATTGCCAGGTTGTCTTGGACGATCTGCGGGATCCGCGCCACTTGTGCCTTAAGTTCTTGAACCTCTCTGTTTTCCTCCTCACTCCTTCCCGACGGCGCCACATGCGTCCTCGGCGGTGGACCAAAATGATCCACCCAATTCTTACCCCCGAGGCCGGCCAGACGGCCAGCCGACGACGGCTTCTTCGTAACCGGCTCTATTTTCTTGGCCCGGTTCATCGCCCTGTTAAAAGGGTTATCCCACCGGGTGGCCGCCGTCGACCCCTGGGATGAGGAACCCTGGGATCCATGACTAGCAACAATTTCCTCCTCCTGCAGAAGAAGTAACAGTGAATCATTTAGATCATCGATTAGATTGCAATCGTGTTGATCCGCGGTAATTAGATTATACTTACAACAATTTCCTCGAATTCCTTCACCGCAGGATCCGCGGTGAGTTGTTTGGTTTTTGGGTCCACATGGTAACGGGCCCTGATGAAGTTTCGAACCTGCCCGGGTTCGAATTTAGAAAAGGGGTTTTCTATCCCCTTGGATCTATACTCTTCGTCCTCCTTATTCCATTTGGCCTCCGCGGTTCTGTATCCACCAGATCCGAGATGGTGATGACCTATATTCATCGCCTGCAGCACCTTTCCCCGATTACTATTGGCCAGGGCTCTTTCGGATTCACACCTCTCCTTGAACTCCTGGAACTGATCTTCGGTGATCTGCGGGTCAATCTTCTGGATCTCCTCGAGACTTTTGCCTTCTTTATAGATCTTCTTCTTTATCCGGGTTCTCCAGCTGGCCAGGGCGGTGCTCATCTTTGTGAGGGCGGATTTGTTTACTTCGTTCCCATGATAATTTGTGTTCTGATACTTAGCGGGGAACTTGTATCTTGCGTGCATCTTCTCGAAGAGGAGTGTGCGCAAGTGGCCATTATCTTTATGCCTGAGATTCTCGGTGTTGATCGAGATGGTTGTCCGGGTGATCGCCGCCACTTTCCCACCGTACCCTTTGACGACAAGGGCGGGCTCCAAAGGAACCCCTGATGGGCTCACTTCGGTAATTTCCTCCCTGACCGTGCCGACCGTGTTCGGGCGCCGGTCCTTCGGCTTCTTCTTCTTAGGAGGGTTACTACCACTCCCTGTGCCCTCGCCGCCATCAGTGGTTTCATCGTCCGCCGTTCCTTCGGCTTCTTCCTCCGCGTCTTCCATCTCATCATCCTCGCTCTCCGAAGGATGGTATTCTTCATCGTCTTCTAGACGCTGGGCCGCCTCCCAGAATGTCAATTGTTTATTCGGAGGTCTGAGTTCTCCTTCAGCGCTGATGCGCTTAGAACATCCAGCCTCGTCGTTGTCACACATCTTTGCACTCATAAAAAACAAATAATTGGTTAAATGCACGGAAAAATCCGGCATGACCTTTGCTAATTTTCTTAAACTAGGAGTGCCCGATTTCTGCCAAAACGGAAGTTAATCAACATTCCGGCAAAAATCGGGACTCATTTCATACAAGAACCTGCATACACACATAATAAAGTGCTTCATATACAAGCACAAGCACAATTTCAAGGTGCTGTTGTCCCAGCACAGATAGTAGTAGAAGCACATGAGTAGCACCACAGATAGTAGTAGCCAGAGCAACACTAGGATGGATATAAGGCCAGCACAACCACAGATAGTAGTAGCCAGAGCAACCTATAGCCAGCACAACTGCACAACCAGCACACAATAAATCTGTTTCATGCAAAAATGGAGCACAACTAGAATAAATGGCCAACACACAAACAGTACATCAAGCATAAATGGTAACCACAAGAATGATCACTGAACAATCTATTAACAATCCAGATTTGTGAAGCCGAGAGCAGCACCTTAAACAAGCAAGTAATACTTGCAAGTACAGATTAAATTAGTGATCACTGAACAACCCGCTGCTATCCATGATACCTCTATTATGATTCCAGATTCATGAAGGTGAGAGTAGGGGCCCAAAACGAACAATACTTCCAACTACAGATAATATTAGCCGCAAAATATTTTACATCTGTCACTTACTCAACAACTATCTCAAGTTATGAGATAGGGGCAATACTAAACCTAGATATTCCAAGCTAGGCTAAGGAAAAATGGGACTGTTACAGTATCTCAGGGCTTCTAAACCATATGCTTTTAGTCTTGAGCACTAAGAGGCTTCTAAACCATATGCTTCTAAACCGATGATCATGAACTCTTGAGCACTAAGAGGCCCAAGACCATCACATGCTTTTAGTCCTTCCATATGCAAATAAGTAAAATAATGTGAATATTTTTTACTGATGAACTATCATAGTAACAAACCTAACAAAAGGATCAAATCATTCTATAGATTCTGAACCCTATAGATCAACATACTATATGTGGCATTAATCAGTATGTGACATATATACTGAATCAACCCTATAGATTCTGAATGCTGAATTGATGCCACCCTATGAGTGATTGATCTATAGTATGCTGAACAGTATGTGGATTTATAGGGTGGACATATAGTATATATGCAAACTGCAAGCACAACAGTACTAAATCCACATACTATATGGTCAGAAGAGCAAGCAGTGCAACAGAGATTAAAAGAGGTGGCATCAATTCAGCATTGCATTGTGTTTTGCTAAGCATTTGCATTGTGCATGGACTAAATGACCAAATTACTCGCAAAAAATGACCAAATTGGCACATCAACGGTCCATTTGGTTTCTCTGTCTTACACATACAAAGATATACATGCCATCTTCACTTAACTAGCATCGCTCATCAGGTCACTAGCAGTATGTATATAGAAAGATATACATGCCATCTTTGTCAATAATTACAGATGCTTTCTCGAGGCAGCCTGCAAGCACCAAACTACATTTTTGTCTAACATTCTGCAAGCACTAGCACATTTTTGTCTAACATTCTGCAAACACCAAAGTACAATAGCCTAACCCTAACCAGATGCAATGGATTCGGGAAGAAAATGAATTGCAGCAGAACATTTCTGAAAAGGTGACTATGATTCAGTCATTAAATATAGCAAGCACTGCTCCCAGCTCTTGTGAAAATCAGGTGCAACTTGCTAGTAGTCAACAAGTGGATAATCTACTGAGCTCACCTCTGAGGAGAGAGAGGGGGAGAAGGATAGAGGGGAGGGGCAGAGCTCACCTCTGAGATTGCTCGAGGAGAGAGGGGGAGATGACGACGACGAGGGCTGGCGGACGAGGTAACGAGGGGGAGGGAGCGGCAGAGCGCCTTGCCGTCGGAGGAGCGGAGCCGACTCTGCAGGAACCTCGCCGCCACCGACCTCCTCCTCCACGGAACGAGCGCGCGGGCAAGGCGGCCTCCTCTGTGGCATCCCGCAAAACCACTACTAGAAAATCGCGTTGAATTTGTGCATTGCATCGTCATCATCATGCATTGTTCGCATAAAACTATTTTCGCAAAGCCCGTTTTGTTTTCTAAAAACGCCCCATCTTTATTGAAAATCAAAACACCGGGTCTCCGGAATTATTTTGTTGTCGGCTATCGGTTTGCGAACGGTGCGATTAAAATAAATAAAACTTTTAATTGTTTTAGCGGCGGCAGTCGAACGGGCCGGATCGACCCGAACGACCACCCCCAGGTTTTTACAACCGGCCCACCTGAACACCCCCAACAAATCCTAAGTCTACCAAACTACCTACCCAGCCCAACCCTCCACCTCACCCCACCCAATGGCAACCTGCCACCTCACCCTCTCCCCTCCCCCTAGCCTACCAGGAGCTGCCACTTGGCCACCCCTCCTCCACCCCTCTTTCTCTCCTCTCTCTCCCCAACCCAGCACATCCACTCAGCACTCACGCGCACACACCTGCCGCCTGGCCCCGCGGGCCCCACCCCGGACCCCGCGCGCGACCACCAGCCCCTGCCCCAGAACCGCCCCTCCCCCCTCTGGGCCCCACCCGCGCGGCAGCCCTGCGCCAGCCGCACGCGCCCCGCACCCCACCTGCCCGCCTGCTTCGTCTTCCTCCCCTCTCCTCTCTGGCAGCCCGCGCGTGCTCGCCGGTGACCCCTCCCAGGCGCCTCCTCTCCTCCTTCTCCGGCGCCGCTCGCCCTCGCCCCCCAGGCCGCCGCCGCTCGCCCTCGCCCCCCCAGGCCGCCGCCGCTCGCCCTCACCCCCCCAGGCCGCCTCCTCCCGCCGCGCCTCGGTCCCGCCGGTGCCGCGCCGACCCCGCCATGGCCGGCCCCGACGCGAGCCACCCCTCCCCGCCGGCCAGAGCGCGGCCCCCGACGCCGCCTCGCCCGCCTCGACCTCCCTCTGCCGTCCGTCCGCCTCGCCGGCCCGCGAGAGCGCCGCCTCCCGCGCTTCCTCCGCCTGCGCCGCTCCCGCCGTCGCCGGCGACCGCCCCGCCTCCGCGCGCTCGACCGCCTCCGGCCACCCTTCACCCGTCACCGCCGTCCTAGCGCAGGCCCCGGCGCGGCGCCGCCCTTGGCCGCGACCCCGAGCGCGCCGTCCCGAGCTGCCCCGCCGCCGGCCACCCCTCGTCGCCCTGCCGCCGCCTCCACCCTGCAAGCCCGACCCGGCCTCGTGCCCGCCGACCTTCCCCGATGCTCGACCTCGCCCGCGTCTCCTCCGTCCAGCAGGCCACGCCGCCCCTGTGGCCTCGCATCCGCGCCGCCGTCGCCATCCTCGGCCCTGCTGCTCACCGCTCGCCGTCCCCGAGTCCTGGAACCCCGTGGCCGCACCCCTCCTTCCTGGCGCCCTCGTCTGCTTCCAGCTACCAAGCTGCCCCCGCTGAGGCAACCTCCTGTGCGTCTTCACCATGCGTTCTAGTACCCGAGGAAAACATCGACAAGGTTACCGACAGGAACTTGAAGACCCCGAATCCGAAGGTCATCTACAAGGAACCCCAAGATCTCCTTCACGGAAATCGGAGCCGGACCCGGAGGCCTCTGTCATGGATCCTCGAGCACTTCTACACGGACCCACGGGATGACATGTTCTTCACCAAGGGCGACAAGACTCTTCACGGGTTTCGAGACCCCGACATCGAAATGACAAGATCGTCGTCATCACACCCGAAGACCTCATGTGCGACAAGTACTCCCTCGAGAACGTCAGGTACTTCACCCCGGACAGCAAGACCACGGCGACGACAAGATCGACACGACGACAAGAACGGCATCCGACCGGAAGAATCCGATGCGCCCCCGGCGCCGAACCAAGTCCTGCTTCCTGGTTGCCGAGGTCACCGACACAGGACACCAAGATCTACCCCCCGCTATCCGAGAACGCATTCGTCGACCCCGAACCCCAAACCCGTCGAACCCTGGACCCCGACCCGATCCCGAACCCCGGAACCCCAAGATCTGCCGAACCCTAATGTGTGACCCTTATCCGAACCCCTATTTTATAAATCCCAAACATAAAACTTGTTGCATATTGAATTGTCATACTCGCATGCATATTATCATGTGGTTTGGGGGCCTTATGCCGATTCACCTAATTAAATATGGGGCCCATATGCGGGCAAATCCAGTCACATATCGGCCTCATTTAAACTTGTGTAGCGAACTGGTATCGAATCTTGCCTTGTTATAACAACATTTAAATTGCGGGGTATCTAAATAACATGCACCACCTGTTTAATTGTCGGGACCCCGGTTCCGCTCAATATGACCTAATTGCATCGCATCCTTGCCATGCCATACATCATTCATGCATCATGCCGATCTTCTGCCGTTGTATTAAATATTGCATCCGGTGTTTCTTCTAGTGTTTTGCTTCTTCGCGGATAAGGCCGTTGAGTTGATGTGAGCTTCGACCCGATCTTCGGTTGAACCTTCGACAATGTTTTCAGGCGAGCATCTCCCCCCCTTTCTACCTATCTTACTTTTATAGTATTTACTTCCCTCCTGTTGATCTATTGCTATCTGTGTTGCGATGCTCTAGTTTTCCGTACCCGTGATATCTCTTGCAGCCCTATATTGCCTCGGACACATCCTATTACCTATTGTTTGGTAGATAGTTGGACGTGCGCGTCGTAGTCGCTTGCTCAAGTGTTGTTGCGTGTCGTCAAGTGCCACAGTTGTTGATGTATTGCCGCATGTTGATGTTGGAGATGATCATAGTTTACTTATTGTTCACTTTAATTTCTGTTTAACAACTAAAATTGAAACAAGCAGAGGCATCGGTGGGTGATAGATAATATTTGGTTTCCGAACGCCCACTTGTGTCCCGTAGGACCCCGAGTACTTGATACCTGTTCCTTGATTTATCGCGCTATCCACATATGGGGAATTATGGTCCCCCCTTAGCCAGAGCTTGATTCCGTCTTATTTCTTGGGGCCACAAACTAGTTTGAGGTTTTATTTACGATCCTGTACTTATGCCATGTTTTACTGCTTTATTTACGATTGTGCGACAGATAGCACACTGTACTGTTTAGGATCGGGACACGATTCCGCGGTGTCGACAAGCCCAGTTTTGGGTTCCCAGTCGTTCACAGCCGTATACCCAGACCTTGAGTCCGTCTCGGAGCTAGCTTACTTCGTTGCGGGTAGCTTAATGGGGTGGCCCCCTGAAATATTTCTGAATCTTGTGATTGCTCTGTCGTGAAGACCTCGTTGGGTTTTGATTTGGTTTTTCCGAGGTTGATCTTGTGTGTGTTGCTATTTGTGCACCCCGGCCGGGTTAAAACTTTCTGAAAGCCGTGTCCGCGGTTATGGACGACTTGGAGCACAGTATCTCGACCATAGACAAGCATAACTAAAGTTTATTGCTATAAATTTGACTTTATAATGACTAGTAATCAGCTTCACTACAATGGAATGGCTAAATAATACTGCCACAATTGCTTGTTTGGAGTGTCGCTTGCGACCATTGTACCTGACTAGTAAATATTGCAACTACAACGGAATGGCTGAATAAAAGTACCAACAACTGCTGGGTTTTGGGTTATCTCATGTTATCCGTATCTGATTAGTAATTGTTGCAACTACAACGGAATGGTTAACTAAAAGTGCCCACTGCCTACTTTATCAGGACAATTATCTATACCTGACTAGTAATTACTACAACGATAACCGAATAAATAAAACTGCCAACTGTGTGAGTTCCTCGGTTGACTTCCCCGATCGGTGTCGAGGGGGAAACGCCAGGATGGGTTTGTTTGATGGTAGTATCAGGTTGGTTCCGGATAGGTCCTTCTTACCCCTCTCTAATTGACGCCAGTTGAATCGAGTCTCTATAGGTTGTTTAGTGCATGTTGTCGCTGCCGCTTCAGTCCACCATACCTATGTAGGCGAGGACCGCCGAATTCTAGCCTCGCCGTGTACTGGCCTCAGTACTGACGCTCCTCTTTTTCCTTTGCCCTTTGTCGGCACCCCTTTTGTTTAAGCAGGTTTTGAGATCGACATCGTTAGCAGGGTTACCCTTCCGGCTTGGCCTGGGCAGGGTTATGGACGCCATTGGTTATTCTTCAGGGCTCTTAGCCCCATTTGCATCTTGTCCGTAGCTGGACGCTCTATCGTTTTCAAGGTGATTTGGATCTTTGTATATTATATCTGTATTCTTGACTCTTTGAGTCGCCGTTGTATATATATCTGTTCTGTGGGCCCCATCGAGGGCTGTTGTGTAATGTTATTACTTCGTTTTCCACCCGCACGAAAGTGCCTGGTGGGCACCTTTGAATCGTTTCTATGCGGGTTTGGCGGGTTTTCGCTAAAACTTGCATAGGTCCGATTCTGAGGGTGTTACAGAGTGGTATCAGAGCTCAGCAGTTGCGATACCCCACAAGTCCAGCCTGTAGGATAACCTAGCTAACGGCCGAAGTAGAGTGTCAAAACTATTTTGAAAAATCGGTTGGATAGTTCTGATTAGGTCTGATTTTACTCCTTACCCCTCTGCTATTCTCCTCTTATCTCGACGTGTTTTGAATCTGCTCTCTTATCTTTTCTTCGAGTCTAGGAATTCTCGTGGTTGGGTTCCGTCGTACCTTCAGGGTTTCGCTTCCTCCTTTGATAACGGTGGTGCTACATCGGGTCTTCATGCTATCCGAGGAATCCTTCGTCTGGTGGACTTCTCTTTGTTCCTTGTTTGTGCCTTCCGGTGTTTTCCGACGCGACGATATCATCTACGCCAGATCCGATGCAGAGTCTGCATCACTCCTTTGATCCGAACCTCGCTTGTCGAGATCTTCAGTCTGAATCCGAGGGTTGGTTGCATAATCTGTCTATTCGTGTACATAGTAATGCTTTGAGTGCGGGATGGAGTCGCGACCATACCACTACTCTTATCATTCGCGTATGTACATTGAATGGTGGATCGGTGCAATTTTACTCCTTCCACGGAAGCTAGAGGTGGCTTTATTTGGGGATACCTCTACCTTCGACCTTTTTGTCCCCGGAGTGTTCTCTCGACGATCACGGACAACAACCCTTGTTAGTGGTGTCGTGAGGATCTACATGAAGCGAGAAGATGCAGATCACCGCCTTCCTTCCGTTACCATGAGGCGGATCTCGAGGGCGAGATCCATTGTTAGTGGTGTCGAATTGTGGCATCCCGCAAAACCACTACTAGAAAATCGCGTTGAATTTGTGCATTGCATCGTCATCATCATGCATTGTTCGCATAAAACTATTTTCGCAAAGCCCGTTTTGTTTTCTAAAAACGCCCCATCTTTATTGAAAATCAAAACACCGGGTCTTCGGAATTATTTTGTTGTCGGCTATCGGTTTGCGAACGGTGCGATTAAAATAAATAAAACTTTTAATTGTTTTAGCGGGGGCAGTCGAACGGGCCGGATCGACCCGAATGACCACCCCCAGGTTTTTACAACCGGCCCACCTGAACACCCCCAACCAATCCTAAGTCTACCAAACTACCTACCCAGCCCAACCCTCCACCTCACCCCACCCAATGGCAACCTGCCACCTCACCCTCTCCCCTCCCCCTAGCCTACCAGGAGCTGGCACTTGGCCACCCCTCCTCCACCCCTCTTTCTCTCCTCTCTCTCCCCAACCCAGCACATCCATTCAGCACTCACGCGCACACACCTGCCGCTGGCCCCGCGGGCCCCACCCCGGACCCCGCGCGCGACCACCAGCCCCTGCCCCAGAACCGCCCCTCCCCCCTCTGGGCCCCACCCGCGCGGCAGCCCCGCGCCAGCAGCACGCGCCCCGCACCCCACCTGCCCGCCTGCTTCGTCTTCCTCCCCTCTCCTCTCTGGCAGCCTGCGCGTGCTCGCCGGCGACCCCTCCCAGGCGCCTCCTCTCCTCCTTCTCCGGCGCCGGCCGCCGCCGCTCGCCCTCGCCCCCCCAGGCCGCCGCCGCTCGCCCTCGCCCCCCAGGCCGCCGCCGCTCGCCCTCGCCCCCCAAGGCCGCCTCCTCCCGCCGCGCCTCGGTCCCGCCGGTGCCGCGCCGACCCCGCCATGGCCGGCCCCGACGCGAGCCACCCCTCCCCGCCGGCTAGAGCGCGGCCCCCGACGCCGCCTCGCCCGCCTCGACCTCCCTCTGCCGCCCGTCCGCCTCGCCGGCCCGCGAGAGCGCCGCCTCCCGCGCTTCCTCCGCCTGCGCCGCTCCCGCCGTCGCCGGCGACCGCCCCGCCTCCGCGCGCTCGACCGCCTCCGGCCACCCTTCACCCGTCACAGCCGTCCTAGCGCAGGCCCCGGCGCGGCGCCGCCCTCGGCCGCGACCCCGAGCGCGCCGTCCCGAGCTGCCCCGCCGCCGGCGACCCCTCGTCGCCCTGCCGCCGCCTCCACCCTGCAAGCCCGACCCGGCCCCGTGCCCGCCGACCTTCCCCGATGCTCGACCTCGCCCGCGTCTCCTCCGTCCAGCAGGCCACGCCGCCCCTGTGGCCTCGCATCCGCGCCGCCGTCGCCAACCTCGGCCCTGCTGCTCACCGCTCGCCGTCCCCGAGTCCTGGAACCCCGTGGCCGCACCCCTCCTTCCTGGCGCCCTCGTCTGCTTCCAGCTACCAAGCTGCCCCCGCTGAGGCAACCTCCTGTGCGTCTTCACCATGCGTGCTAGTACCCGAGGAAAACATCGACAAGGTTACCGACAGGAACTTGAAGACCCCGAATCCGAAGGTCATCTACAAGGAACCCCAAGATCTCCTTCACGGAAATCGGAGCCGGACCCGGAGACCTCTGTCATGGATCCTCGAGCACTTCTACACGGACCCACGGGATGACATGTTCTTCACCAAGGGCGACAAGACTCTTCACGGGTTTCGAGACCCCGACATCGAAACGACAAGATCGTCGTCATCACACCCGAAGACCTCATGTGCGACAAGTACTCCCTCGAGAACGTCAGGTACTTCACCCCGGACACCGAGACCACGGCGACGACAAGATCGACACGACGACAAGAACGGCATCCGACCGGAAGAATCCGATGCGCCCCCGGCGCCGAACCAAGTCCTGCTTCCTGGTTGCCGAGGTCACCGACACAGGACACCAAGATCTACCCCCCGCTATCCGAGAACGCATCCGTCGACCCCGAACCCCAAACCCGTCGAACCCTGGACCCCGACCCGATCCCGAACCCCGGAACCCCAAGATCTGCCGAACCCTAATGTGTGACCCTTATCCGAACCCCTATTTTATAAATCCCAAACATAAAACTTGTTGCATATTGAATTGTCATACTCGCATGCATATTATCATGTGGTTTGGGGGCCTTATGCCGATTCACCTAATTAAATATGGGGCCCATATGCGGGCAAATCCAGTCACATATCGGCCTCATTTAAACTTGTGTAGCGAACTGGTATCGAATCTTGCCTTGTTATAACAACATTTAAATTGCGGGGTATCTAAATAACATGCACCACCTGTTTAATTGTCGGGACCCCGGTTCCGCTCAATATGACCTAATTGCATCGCATCCTTTCCATGCCATACATCATTCATGCATCATGCCGATCTTCTGCCGTTGTATTAAATATTGCATCCGGTGTTTCTTCTAGTGTTTTGCTTCTTCGCGGATAAGGCCGTTGAGTTGATGTGAGCTTCGACCCGATCTTCGGTTGAACCTTCGACAATGTTTTCAGGCGAGCATCTCCCCCCCTTTCTACCTATCTTACCTTTATAGTATTTACTTCCCTCCTGTTGATCTATTGCTATCTGTGTTGCGATGCTCTAGTTTTCCGTACCCGTGATATCTCTTGCAGCCCTATATTGCCTCGGACACATCCTATTACCTATTGTTTGGTAGATAGTTGGACGTGCGCGTCGTAGTCGCTTGCTCAAGTGCTGTTGCGTGTCGTCAAGTGCCACAGTTGTTGATGTATTGCCGCATGTTGATGTTGGAGATGATCATAGTTTACTTATTGTTCACTTTAATTTCTGTTTAACAACTAAAATTGAAACAAGCAGAGGCATCGGTGGGTGATAGATAATATTTGGTTTCCGAACGCCCACTTGTGTCCCGTAGGACCCCGAGTACTTGATACCTGTTCCTTGATTTATCGCGCTATCCACATATGGGGAATTATGGGCCCCCCTTAGCCAGAGCTTGATTCCGTCTTATTTCTTGGGGCCACAAACTAGTTTGAGGTTTTATTTACGATCCTGTACTTATGCCATGTTTTACTGCTTTATTTACGATTGTGCGACAGATAGCACACTATACTGTTTAGGATCGGGACACGATTCCGCGGTGTCGACAAGCCCAGTTTTGGGTTCCCAGTCGTTCACATCCGTATACCCAGACCTTGAGTCCGTCTCGGAGCTAGCTTACTTCGTTGCGGGTAGCTTAATGGGGTGGCCCCCTGAAATATTTCTGAATCTTGTGATTGCTCTGTCGTGAAGACCTCGTTGGGTTTTGATTTGGTTTTTCCGAGGTTGATCTTGTGTGTGTTGCTATTTGTGCACCCCGGCCGGGTTAAAACTTTCTGAAAGCCGTGTCCGCGGTTATGGACGACTTGGAGCACAGTATCTCGACCATAGACAAGCATAACTAAAGTTTATTGCTATAAATTTGACTTTATAATGACTAGTAATCAGCTTCACTACAATGGAATGGCTAAATAATACTGCCACAATTGCTTGTTTGGAGTGTCGCTTGCGACCATTGTACCTGACTAGTAAATATTGCAACTACAACGGAATGGCTGAATAAAAGTACCAACAACTGCTGGGTTTTGGGTTATCTCATGTTATCTGTATCTGATTAGTAATTGTTGCAACTACAACGGAATGGTTAACTAAAAGTGCCCACTGCCTACTTTATCAGGACAATTATCTATACCTGACTAGTAATTACTACAACGATAACCGAATAAATAAAACTGCCAACTGTGTGAGTTCCTCGGTTGACTTCCCCGATCGGTGTCGAGGGGGAAACGCCAGGATGGGTTTGTTTGATGGTAGTATCAGGTTGGTTCCGGATAGGTCCTTCTTACCCCTCTCTGATTGACGCCAGTTGAATCGAGTCTCTATAGGTTGTTTAGTGCATGTTGTCGCTGCCGCTTCAGTCCACCATACCTATGTAGGCGAGGACCGCCGAATTCTAGCCTCGCCGTGTACTGGCCTCAGTACTGACGCTCCTCTTTTTCCTTTGCCCTTTGTCGGCACCCCTTTTGTTTAAGCAGGTTTTGAGATCGACATCGTTAGCAGGGTTACCCTTCCGGCTTGGCCTGGGCAGGGTTATGGACGCCATTGGTTATTCTTCAGGGCTCTTAGCCCCATTTGCATCTTGTCCGTAGCTGGACGCTCTATCGTTTTCAAGGTGATTTGGATCTTTGTATATTATATCTGTATTCTTGACTCTTTGAGTCGCCGTTGTATATATATCTGTTCTGTGGGCCCCATCGAGGGCTGTTGTGTAATGTTATTACTTCGTTTTCCACCCGCACGAAAGTGCCTGGTGGGCACCTTTGAATCGTTTCTATGCGGGTTTGGCGGGTTTTCGCTAAAACTTGCATAGGTCCGATTCTGAGGGTGTTACATCCTCCTCCTCCTAGCGTGGAGGCCTCCTCCTCCTGGCGTGGCGGCCTCCTCCTCTTGGGATGCGGCGGCGGCGGCGCCTCGATGCGGGGATGGGGATGGGCCGGGATGGGGACGATGTGTTTGAGGACGACGATGGGAGGGCTGGCTCACGCGCGCAGTTGACTAGTCCAACCCACACACGCGTAGCGCACCCTGACCAAGTGCGCTACGGATAACCGTAGCGCACTTGGTCAGGGTGCGCTACGCGTGTGTGGGTTGGACTATCAGATAAGAGGGCGGCCGTCCCACTAGTTAACACTAGTACTGTCTTACCCCACTGGTTCTGCCCTTAGCTCTATTCTAAACGATGAGCACCCAGGTTCGAATCCTGGTGCTCCACTTTTTTATTTTTACTTTAAAAATACTTTAAAATGTTCCAAAAAATACTTTAAAATGTTCCAAAAGTGGTGATACATGCCATACAAATTTTGTTTTGTTTTTAAAATACTTTTAAATATTCCAAAAATGCCCAAAAGTGATAATATATGTCATAAAAGTGTTACAAATATGATTCAAAGTATAACTAAATTTCATAATACTTTGTCCATGAATATTACAATCTTTTTCGACCACGCGTTTTACAATATTTTTTGAGCTAGCGTTTTACAATCTTTTTTCCCTTCTTTGTCGCGGTTCAATAATTTAGCCCCGGCACTTTAATGTTTCTTCTTTCGAACGGGCTACCTTTTTTGGGTAGGGTTGTCCTTTTTCTTCTTGTGATGTATGTTGCTGCATCGTAGTCGTCGTCATCTTCAATCTTTGGATCGCCGTACTGGTCGAAGTCTTGCTCGTTGGCGACTCCATCCATTCCGATGATGTTTCTTTTTCCTCTCCTCACGACAACACGGCTAGGCTTGTCTTGTTTTCCATACCTTCATCAGCGGCTTGTCTTGTTGCTGCCTCTTTCGCTTCTTTCCAGGCTTAGGACAATCTTTCCAGTTTTTCAGCAACTCTTCCACTTCTTCGCTGCTCCTACGCTCTGGGATTCCTCGGGTCTCTGATTTGCCATCGAACAGGTCTCCACGTTTTCTCCATGGATCATTCTTGCCGAGCCACCTCCGGTGCGCCATGAACACGGTTTTCGATGACCCTGGATCTTTCTCTAGTTGGAGATAGCTTGTGTTATCCATGCACCTAACGCATGCGCAGAATCCTTGGATAACCTGCCCCGAGATATACCCGCAACCTGGATAGTCTTGCACCGTAGTGACCAACGCGGCTCTCATAGTGAAATAATCTTGTGCAACGGCGTCGTAAGTATTGGCTCCAGATTCCCATAACGTGGCTAGCTCCTCTTTCAACAGCCCGAGATACAGATTGATGTCGGTACCAGGTTGTTTCGGCCCTTGAATTAGCATACTCATTTGTATGTACTTCTTCTTCATGCACAACCATGGAGGGAGATTGTACATCCATACAAACACGGGCCAAGTGCTGTGCGTGCTGCTCTGGCTACCGAACGGATTGAGTCCATCGGTGCTCGCACCAAGCCTGATGTTCCTCGAATCTCCACCGAATTCTGGGAATTCGAGGTCCAATGCTTTCCACTGGCTAGCATCTGAAGGGTGCGTCAGCAGCTCATCCTTTTCGGGGTCATCATCATCTCCTGGATTCTTCCTTTCCGCATGCCATCGCATGAGCTTCGCTTCCTTAGGGTCCGCAAAATAGCGCTGCAGACGAGGGGTGATAGGAAAGTACCATACCACTTTTCGAGGTGCTTTCTTCCCTTTCTTGTATCGACTCACGCCGCACACCGGACATGTGGTTTTCTCCGCGTCCTCGCCCCGATAAATGATGCAATCGTTGATGCATACGTGATATCTAACGTGCGGTAGATCGAGAGGACAGACGATTTTCTTGGCATCCTCGATACTAGTTGGACATGTGTTCCCCTCCGGGAGACGATCGTGCCAGAATGCCATCATATCGTCGAACCTTGCGTCGCTCAATTTGTGCTTTGCCTTCATCTCCATAGCCTTGAGCGTTACATTCAACCGGGTATCATCGGGCTTGCATCCTTCATACAATGGAGTAACCGCGTCTTTCTCAAGTTGCGCAAGCTTGGCTTTCTCTCTAGCGGCAGCCCTGGCGTTACTCGTCTGCTTGAGAAGCAGCTCTTGCACATAAGGGTCCCGCACCCAGCCTGACGTTGTTCCATCGTCGTCTGCTCCTCCGGCATCTAGATCATCATCATCCCGGTCTGCTTCCACACCTTCACCATCTCCAGGAGCCTCTTCATCATCTCGCCCGTCCTCGCCGTGATGATGATCATCGTCATGTTGGCCACCTTCTTCACCATCTCCATCATCTACGCCATCGCTTATCCAACGAGTGTATCCATCCATGAAACCATGGCGGAGCAGGTGCGCCTGCAGATTCCCAGAATCTGGGTCGATCACCCAGTTGAGTTTGCATCTTCTGCACGAACATCTTATATCTGTCTTGTTATTTCGTATCATGTCGGCCGTCGCACATTTCAAAAATCTAGCCACAATGCCTTCGCTCATTATGCGGACCATTTTTGCCTGCATGATGTACACGGTACAATTTTGAAGTCTATTAGAACCACATAATGAATGCATGCATGCAATGGTCGATAGAAAATTTCGGCATGACCTATCCTAAAATTAGGACCTTTGCGAAATGCCAAAGTCTTGCCAAAATGGAAATGAATCAACATTTTGGCAAAACAAATGGCAACTTGTTCACATACAAACACAAGAGAGAGAGACCGATCCATACACACATGAACATATCATTATCCTCTCCATACACACATGCATGAGCATCATCGATACTCTCCATATACACACACATATGACCATCGATCCTCTCCACACATACACACATCATGAGCATCGATCATCTACATACATATGAGCACATGCATCATCCATATACACATGAACACATCCTTACATGGACAACTTACCGAGATGAGAGACCGATCGCGAGAAAGATGGAAAGGAGAGGTGCGCGCGTTGACCGGAGACGGATAGATGAGAGACCGGAGACCTCCTCTATTACTTATGTAACATCCAAAGCAAGTTTTACATGCTAAAAATGGTGAATGTATGGAGAAATTGAGGTGGGAAGGAGAAGATCCCGACTAGATCTAAGGAGGAAGAAGAAGGGGAAAGTGAAGTGTGGGTGGTGGATGTGTGGGCACACATGTGCACATAAGTGCTGTCCTAAAAGAATCGACACATCCGTGGCGCACACGGCCCTAGTGCGCCACAGGGAGTACAAACTTCTGTGGCGCACTAGGCCGAGTGCGCCACATATGCTCCTAGTCCCTGTGGCGCACTAGGAGGAGTGCGCCACAGAAGTTTGTGGCCGTTTCAGAGCAGAGGTGGGCATGCGCTCAGGCGTAGCGCACCAGGCACACGTGCGCCACAGATGACACTAACAACCGTGGCGCACATGACTATAGTGCGCTACAGATGTTTGGCGTGTGGCCAACAGGGCCATGGCCCACACACATCTGTGGCGCACTATAGTCATGTGCGCCATGGTTGTTATAGTTATTAGTAGGGCACTGCCCACAGGTGAGCCACGCCTGTTTTAGCCGTGGGGCACTTCAACCATGTGAGCCACGGATGTGCTGATTACCTATAGCCGTTTTCCTAGTAGTGTATGACGCATCTCCTGGTTCATCTAGTGGAAGAGATTGCCATTCTCGGTCCGGTATTTCTGCACAATATGTTCCCCTTTGAGAGGTTCATGGGAGTCTTAAAGAAATATGTTCATAACCGTGCTAGACCAGAAGGAAGCATCTCCAAGGGATATGGAACAGAGGAGGTCATTGAGTTTTGTGTTGACTTTATTCCTGACCTTAAGCCGATTGGTGTTTCTGACTCGCGGCATGAGGGAAGACTAAGTGGAAAAGGCATGCTGGGAAAGAAAGCAATGATATGTAGGGACGGGGATTCTTTCACTAAAGCACACTACACAGTTCTACATAATTCCACCTTGGCAACTCCGTATATCGAGGAACACAAGAATATTGTACGCTCCAAAAACCCGGGGAAGCCTGAATCATGGATTACAGATGAACACATGAAGTCTTTCGGTGGTTGGATGCGGACACATATCTTGAATGACACCACTGTTGGAGATCAGCTATACTTGTTGGCCGCGTCACCATCTTCTACTGTATTGAATTTCCAAGGGTACGAAATAAATGGGAATACATTCTACACGATCGCCCAAGATAAAAAGAGCACCAACCAAAATAGTGGTGTCCTCTTTGATGCAATAGACGAGAATGGACAAAAGGACACATATTATGGTTACATAGAGGAGATATGGGAACTAGACTATGGAATCTCTTTTAAGGTCCCTTTGTTTCGCTGCAAATGGGTCAACCTGAATGGGGAAGGGGTAAAGATAGACCAGTTGTACGGAATGACAACAGTGGATCTCAACAATCTTGGTTGTAGAGATGAACCATTCGTCCTAGCCAATGATGTGTCTCAGGTTTTCTATGTGAAGGACATGTCCTCCAGACCGAAAAAAAGAAAAAATATGCAAACGAATACATCATATGATGAGCCAAAGCGTCACATAGATCTTTCAGGGAAAAGAAACATCGTGGGAATCGAGGACAAGACAGACATGTCAGAAGATTATAATAAGTTTGATGAAATTCCGCCCTTCACAGTGAAAACTGACCCAAGCATTCCGTTAAGTAAAGAAGATGCTCCATGGTTACGTCTGAAGCGGTCATAAGGAATGACATATGCCAAGAAGTTCATGCTCATATTATGTAACTCTAGTTCATGTCTTTCGCGGTTTGTGGCTTGACCGAAGGATATCTTTCGCGGTTTGTGGCCTTTAGTCCCGGTTTTGTAGTCTCAGTTTTTAATATTAATAAATGTATTGAGTGTTAGTCCCGTTTTGTGGCTGGACCGGGAGTGCCTCTATGACCAGTTTCTTGGAGATGCCGGAGGACTGGGCTCCGTCGGCATCTCCCGGAAACTGGTCGTGGTGGTGTCCCTGCTCTCGAAAACCATCTTGCAGCTTGTAACTTCACTAACTAGATCAATACGCCTCGGAGCTAACTAATTTCACATATTAGGGAGTGCCTCTATGACCAGTTTCTCGTAGATGCCGGAGGACTGGGCTCCGTCGGCATCTCCCTGAAACTGGCCGCAATGGTGTCCCTGCTCTCGAAAACCATCTTGCAGCTTGTAACTTCACTAACTAGATCAATACGCCTCGGAGCTAACTAATTTCACATATTAGGGAGTGCCTCTATGACCAGTTTCTCGGAGATGCTGGAGGACTGGGCTCCGTCGGCATCTCCCTGAAACTGGCCGCAGTGGTGTCCCTTCTCTCGAAAACCATCTTGCAGCTTGTAACTTCACTAAGTAGATCAATACGCCTCGGAGCTAAATAATTTCACATATTAGGGAGTGCCTCTATGACCAGTTTCTCGGAGATGCCGGAGGACTGGGCTCCGTCGGCATCTCCCTGAAACTGGCCGTAGTGGTGTCCCTGCTCTCTAAAACCATCTTGGAGATGCCTCAAACTGGCTGGAGGACTGGACTTACAAGGATGCATATTTATAGTACAAGCAGCTCGGCATAATGTCGACACTCACGACATAATGTCGACACTCACCCCTATTATTAGTGCTGACTCATCTTTAGTCCCGTTTGGTGTCTCAAACTGGGACTAAAGGTTCATCTTTAGTCCCGGTTGGTGACACCATCCGGGACAAGGTACAAGCCGCACAACATAATGTCGACACTCACCCCTATTATTAGTGTTGCCTGGCCCACTCTGCCGCAATCCCTTCAGTCGCGGTTGGTTTCTCCAACCGGGACTAAATATGAACCCTCTCTTTATATAGGCATTTCCCTCTATTTATTAGGTAACACTCAAGACATTTATTAATATTAAAAACCGGGACAAACCGGGACTAGCTAACACTCAGGACTAAAGCCGCCCCCTTTAGTCATAATCATGCCTAGTCCTATAGTACGCAGCTTCAGGGTCTTCATCGTCGTCGTCATCATCATCGCATCGTCACCTGCCACTCCGAGGATCCTCAGCCCATCCATGGCATATACCAGGTGGGAGAGGGGTCTCCTGGAAGACGATGCCGCTACCGCCGGGACAGTGTGGGGCCTGTGGCGGGTGGACTCGTGGGCACCGTAGGCGAAGATGGTCTCCCCCAGCGATGTAGCGCATCACTCCGATGATAGTACGGTTCACCCACCACAGACGATGGCCGTCTTTGTTGTGGTTCACCAGTGGCGGGCCATCACCCTCGTACCTGGCGAGCTCCCTTTCCCACCTATTAGCGAAGAAGGCATTCCAGGTGTCGTAGTTGTCGGGATCCCACTGAGGATCCATCCGCTGCTCCGGCGTGAGCTCGTGGTAGAAGTGGTTTGTGATGGCCGCCTGGCGTGCGGAACCTTGAGGGACAGGAACCCCTCCAGCTCTCAGCATCCAGCCGGCGGGCGGCCGGTAGCCCGACGGACAAGGGTAGTTGGAGGCGCACAGCGCCTCGGTCTCCTCGAGGGTCAGAATGGCCCAGTAGGCGTTGTCCATTGTTCTAAGAGAGGAAGGTGTGGATGTGTGGATAGCCATGACACGATCACCCTAAATATAGAGGGAAAGGGCGGGAAAACTTGGCGTGAAGCTTTGGGAAATGACGGGAAATATCTTTAGTCCCGGTTAGTGACTACATCCGGGACTAAAAGCTCTAGTAGAAAGGAAAGGGCGGGAAAACTTGGCGGGAAGAGGTGGGAAATGGCGGAAAATATTTTTAGTCCCGGTTTGTGACTACATCCGGGACTAAATGTCTGCCGAACAATGAAAATCCTTCGCGTGGTAGTCCATAGTTAGAAATTCAGATAATTCAAAATGGGCATAATAAATTCAAAAAAATCCGAACAATGAAAAAACCTTTACAAAATGACCTATCATGTTCGAGGTTTCATGGCTTTCGGTCCAAATGACCGATGTTATGTGCTGAATCATGGCATAGTTTGTGATGTTGTGCCCATATTATGCATGTGTGTGGACATTGGTATGGAGAACAATGTTGCAGGAGGAAGTTTTCCTTTTTGTCGCACGGAAAAGCCCTTTTCCATTTTCCGAGCGCAAAAAACGGGTCGTTTTGTGAAGTAACCACCAAAATGCCGTTTCAGAATGCTACCGTCCCATTTTCCTAAAATACTAGACCACCTTACATGGACTATCTCCCAACCGGTACATCTCAAACCTTTTCGTCCATCCCGGGTAAAAAGGACAAATGTCTGCCGAATCGGTAGGAAGTGGGTCCGGTTTGTACTACAGGTACATGATCTATCGCCCGTGATTTTTTGAAAAAATCATTTTTAGTCTCGCAATATGTGGTTTCTTCAGAGATCCAATGCAAGTTCTAACGATGCTCGTCCCCTATCTTCATGCACACCGGTTCGACCATAGTTAGAAATTCAGATAATTCAAAACGGGCATAATAAATTCAAAAAAAATCCGAACAATGAAAATCCTTCGCGTGGTGTCATATTTTGTTACATAGTTGAAAGGAAAAATACCAGACTTGGTATATTGATCATGTTTCGAAAAAACCTTCACAAAATGATCTATCATGTTCGAGGTTTCATGGCTTTCGGTCCAAATGACCGATGTTATGTGCTGAATCACGGCATAGTTTGTGATGTTGTGCCCATATTATGCATGTGTGTGGACATTGGTATGGAGAACAATGTTGCAGGAGGAAGTTTTCCTTTTTGTCGCACGGAAAAGCCCTTTTCCATTTTCCGAGCGCAAAAACGGGTCGTTTTGTGAAGTAACCACCAAAATGCCGTTTCAGAATGCTACCGTCCCATTTTACTAAAATACTAGACCACCTTACATGGACTATCTCCCAACCGGTACATCTCAAACCTTTTCGTCCATTCCGGGTAAAAAGGACAAATGTCTGCCGAATCGGTAGGAAGTGGGTCCGGTTTGTACTATAGGTACATGATCTATCACCCGTGATTTTTTCAAAAAAATCATTTTTAGACTCGCAATATGTGGTTTCTTCAGAGATCCAATGCAAGTTCTAACGATGCTCGTCCCCTATCTTCATTTTAAAAGGTTACATTAATTATTTTTTAAAAATAGAAAATGGTTTTGGATTATTTATTCAAATCCATACACTTCTTATGTTTAAAGTTTTTCTAAATTCCAAATTAATATTCAAAAATATAAGTTAATTCATTTTAAAAGGTTACATTAATTATTTTTTAGAAATAGAAAATGGTTTTGGATTATTTATTCAAATCCATACACTTCTTAGGTTTAAAGTTTTTCTAAATTCCAAATTTATATTAAAAAATATAAGTTAATTCATTTTTAATTGTAAATGGTTCATATTTTAAATGGTTATATTAATTGTTTTTTAAAACAGAAAATGGTTTTGAATTATTTATTCAAATCCAAACACTTTTTATGTTTAAAGTTTTTCTAAATTCCAAATTAATATTCAAAAATATAAGTTAATTCATTTTAAAAGGTTACATTAATTATTTTTTAAAAATAGAAAATGGTTTTGGATTATTTATTCAAATCCATACACTTCTTATGTTTAAAGTTTTTCTAAATTCCAAATTGATATTAAAAAAATATAAGTTAATTCATTTTTAATTGTAAATGGTTCATATTTTAAATGCTTACATTAATTATTTTTTAAAACAGAAAATGGTTTTGAATTATTTATTCAAATCCAAACACTTTTTATGTTTAAAGTTTTTCTAAATTCCAAATTAATTATCATTTAAAAAACAATACAAATTTAAACCCCAAAATAAAAAATAAGACGGGAACAGAGAGAAAATACCTGAAAAAATATGAAATCAGGGGAATATGTCCCGGTTGGAGCCACCAACCGGGACTAAAGACCCCCTGCGCGCCAACCCTTGGTCTGCTGAAAATATTGGAGTATACGTCCCGGTTGGTGGCTCCAACCGGGACGTATGACCCTTTAGTCCCGGTTGGAGCCACCAACCGAGACTAAAGATGCCCTACTAGTTAACCATGCCCCTTCTCCTTCTTCCCCGTTCCTCTTTCTCACTCACCCGCAACAGAGATCGCCGCCGCCGCGAGGACAACCGCTCGGACGCCGTCAGGCTGCCCAAGCATCGTCTCGCTGTCGGCCTCCACGCGCTGCCTCGCTGTGCTTATCCTCCTCGCCGAAGGAATCGAAGCCGCGCGACTGGAATCTACCGCGTCTTCCCCGTCACCGACGAGCTCCGCCATTGCCATCACCGTTGCTGCCGATCTCCTCCGTCCCCGCCAAGGCTACACACGCGTCGAGGGTGAGCTTGTAACTCTCTGGGACCCCTTCTTTTCTCCCCTCGCGCTCTGTCCTTCTCCTGCGCCGTCCGCCGCCATCCGCCGCCGCTGCATGTCGTCGCGTGCCCTATTCCGGTGACCAAATCCGGGCGGTGCCCTACTAGTTAGGTTCGCCTCGACGCCCTCTTTCGAACAAACCCGCGCACGCCCCCTCCCGAGCCCTCTAGCGACGTCGCCGGCCACCACACAATGCTCACCGGCGAGCCGAGCGGGCGCCGAGGTGGCCATGGCCCTGGCCCACAGGTCAGCCTTGCCCCTGGTCCACCGGCCAGCCCCAGTGGGTAGACTGTGCACTGGTGAAAAATAACCAGGGTTCGGTGGGGCCTGCTTGCTTGCGTGGAGGCTGAGTTGGCACTAGGGCCCATCTGTCAGTCTCACTGGCTAGGGGTCGCCCCGGTGTAAAAACTATTTGCCTTTTTGTTTTTAATTCTAGAAAATGATTTAATATTGTAAAATCAATAACTTATTGTTTATAAGTCAGAAAAATACAAATAATATATCAAATTGTTCAGAAAAATGAAACCTATCTATCTAAACTATAATCATGCATTGTTCAATAACTTAAATGACAAGTATAATTAGAAGAACAAATGCACCCCTCTCATATGTTCCGGAGTTTCCCCGAGTTAGGGTTTTCACCCCTCGAAACCCCGATTAAATCGTCGAGCATGTATTAGGGTTACATTCAATGCAAATTAACTTGTCATATCATCATACTTGCTTGAGAATTGCATCGATGCCATGTGTTGATTGTTTCCATTTCTTTTCGGTGTTTCGTTTATTAGGTTTATTATTAGTTAGGTATTATTAGGTTTATTAATTACTTTGGTATTATTGGTCTTCGGCCCCACTGGCCAGTCACTGTGGGTAGCCCCAGACCCGATTCACATTGTCAAGCAACTTAGGTGCATGTGGGTTCGACGATGTGCCTATCTACTACATGGTTTCCCTTTCTCTTCATTTTTATTATTGTGTATGTATATACTAGGGTTTCTCTGAATTAGGGTTTATATCTCTCAACACCGTACTTAACTTTCTCCTTTAGCCGCTTTGACTTATTCGTTTTTCCACCTATGTAGAAAATATGGACCCACACATCAGAGACGAAGAAAAGGAAGAGTTGATCCAAGGTGTGATCCGTGGGGAAGATAATTTAGACGTATCAATGTTTCTGAACAACTCCGGTGAGGGTGATCCTCTTTTTACCGGAGTAGACAACTTGTTTGAGGTTGAAGGTGTTGCCTTCCGCGAGGGAGAAGGCGATGCCTTGTGTAATCGATAAGACGACCGCTCCGGCGAGGTGCATGTAATATAAATCAATTCATTAATTAATCATCTGATATCTATATAGAAATAGTAACGACGATCTTTCTTCTTTTAGCCCTCCGGATCGAAGGAATCTACTGAAAAGAGCGGACGAGGCCCAACCAAAAAGTTGCAAGACCATGAGAGGTTCAGGATCGAAGATGTCGCTGAAGACGGCAAACCGACGGCTCCCGAAGTTGTCGCAACCAAATTTGTGGCACAATGCGGAGTAATCGTTAGGGACTTAATCCCGGTCACCATTAGAAATTGGAATAGGCCTGCTAATGCAGATGAAGAGGGAACATGTTTATTTGTCCCTAACCACGCCAAAGATTTACTGTGGAAGAGGCTCATGGTTAATTTCAAACTACCGAAGATAGAGCTGGATCCAAATGCGGAGGATCCAGTTGAGGACGCCTTACAACATGGGAGAGCCATGGAGGCTAAGGTCAGGGAGTGGGCTTTGAAGAAGATGGCCCAGTGTTTCACCAACTGGAAGAAAAGATTGCACCTTGACTATGTCGTGAAAAAGAAGACTCCCGATTTCAAGAATATTCAGTTTGAGAAGATAAAACCATTCTGGGCTGAGTTTGTGGAATACAAGAAATCAGAAAAAGCTAAGAAAATGTCTGAAACGAATAAGCTGAATGCTGCTAACAAGAAGTATCACCATACTATGGGGCAAGGTGGCTACAGGGCTGGCATTCCTAAGTGGGAGAAACTTGAGCAGGAACTGCGTGATAAAAAGATCACCCCAGAGACAGACGATTGGGTAGAACGTGCAAGGAATTGGTTTTACGGGCATGGGGGCACGTTGGACTCGGAAGGGAGGTGTATATATAACATACGACATAAAGAAGACCCCTTGCCAATCGAGAGGATCAGAAAAGCAGTAAAGGCTGTTAAAGATGTGGACTTCATTCCCGATAGAGAGAATGATGAGCTCACACTCGCCCTTGGAAATAAGGAACATGATGGACGAACACGAGGCACAATAAGCTCCCAACCATGGAGGACTGGGTTTCCCGAAGAGAGGAAGAAATATCCTGATAGAAACCGTCAAAGGAGTACGGACAGGGCGGCAGTTGAAGCAGATAGTCAGAAAGAGCGAATGCGTTTAATTGAAGAACGATTAAAGCAACAACAAGATGAAATTAACACACTTAAAGAGCAAAGTACTACCGGCCCATCTCAGCAGCACACTGCATTCAATGCTACCGGCCTATCGAATAATCGAAAAAGCAGTGTGGCTTCCACCGAGATCCCGGGTGATGACAATGGCGATGACGATGATGCACCGACGATGGCTCCTGTTGGCTACCCAGTGGATGATATCATAGAGATGACACACTGCGAGCTACATGTCAAAGTTGTGAACATATCAATGAAGGTGGCGGTCGGCTATGCCTTACCAATTAGACCCACACCAACTTACCACTGTCGTCCGGTTCCAGAGGGCTGCGCTGTTGTCGGCGTGGATGAAATCATGCCCACCTTTGAGGTTTTGGATCTTCACTACCATGCTGGTGAAGGGGATGTGACTGTGCTGGGTGACGCAAAAAACGTCACCATTCTATGGCCGAAGGAATGTATCGTGCTTCGAAATCACACGCCAAGGCCATCTTCGCCGCCGCCTCACCCGTCTCCAGCGAGGTCGTCGCCGCCGCGGCAGCCGTCTTCTTCGCCTCACCCAGCTCCGTCGCCTCACCAATCTCCGGTGCAGCCATCGCCGCGGGAGCCATCGCCGGCGCCTCAGGATAAAAAGCGTAAGCGTATCGCTACTGTGCGTCGTAAGCGATCGCCGAAACGTAAACAAGAGCCTCTTCCAAAATTACCAAAGGTTCCTCCCAAGAGAGCTTATGACTGTACTGAAGAGGAGACTGCGGCGATCGTTGATGCGGAAACGACAGCGTTTTTCGCTAAGCTGAGGCGGCTGAAAGAGCCAGAGTTCCCCAGCACCAAAGAAGAAAAAGCCAAAGTGTTGAAAATGCTAAAGAATCTTCATCAACCCGAGCCAAAGCTGTCATGAGACTATGAGCGTTCTATTCTTAAGTCACATGCGGCACAAAAAGCCTCGAAGAGCAGTACTGATGCAAGCGGGAAATCTGTTGCCCAACTTGGAGAACAAGTAAAACAGACTTGCGCCCCTCTCAAGGTGATTTCTCAAACCAATGTGGGGTCGAGCAAATATGGGGCCGAAGAGCAGTATGATCCAGAGGTAGTTGCACAATACGGAGAAGCTGCCGCTGCTCAAGGTATGAGTATTGCCCAGTACTTATCCCACTTAGAGTTCTTCCCCGTGAGTGAAGTAGCATACAAATACCAGTACGGAAAACCTCTCGTCAAACCTGAGAAGGTAAACAATCTTCCAACAAAAATGCGAAGATTGCATAACTAGTACATGCATGCCACAAGGGCCGGGGCTAACTGGATAGTGCTGAGGGTTACAAAAAAGCATCATGGAAAAGATAAGGATGACATGATATCCATTGAATTTGATGAACTATTTCAATTATTCAATCAAGACGCCTTGGACAAATCGATCATCAGTGCCTATTATCTGTAAGTACTAATTCTGTAATTAATTTAGTCTCCAGCTATATTATTTTGTTTATTGCATGTATATAATCATACTGTAATATGCAGAATAAAGATTCTCGAATGCAGCAGAGGACAAATCTATGACATTGGCTTCATTGACCCATATTGGGTTCATGAAGCTAATCTCAAAATAAGCCCCCAGGATACGGAGGATAATATAGTACACGCGTTAAGGTTTCAAGAAACCAAAAGGGAAATACTATTTCCTTAAAACTTCGAGTGAGTGTTATTGTCTTGTATACACTTTCTATTTCGCTTACTCGATGTTAAGTATATAATTGATTAGTTATGCATTTGCAGCTTCCACTATATTCTGTTAATCATTCAACTTGACAAAGGGCGTGTACTAGTCATCGACTCGAAACATAAACCCCTTAAGACGTGGAAGGACATGCAGATACTTCTCCAGCGGTAATTCTAATCATTATGACACTATATCGGCAACGTTCGTGAATTTTATGATATCAAGTACTTAATAACTTATTTTATTCGTTTTCTACGCCGGACAGCGCTTGGAAACGGTTCACCAAAAAGGCTAGGGGTGTTTGGAAAGAGGAGCTTACATTTCAACCACTAGATGTAAGCACCACTAGCTATATCCGCCCATCTCTTTGATTCTAGTTTTGATACAATTATTATCATGTTTGATTATTATTTTGATTGAACTCTGTTCTCGTAAAGTGCCTGACGCAGGGACCAGGTAACAATCTATGTGGATACTATGTATGCGACTTCATCCGGCAGACGTGCGATGAGAAGGGTAGAAATTTAGAGCAACTCCACGTACGTAAACAATTTCTATAGTTTTTAATTACAATCAAATTGTGTTTACTCTTTTTTAAATCAGATCGAACGTCTACGGGACGGTATTCTGCCAAAGGATCGCGTACGAGCAATTCAGAAGGAATTGGCGGGATTCTTGGATGCAGAAGTCCTAAACACACAAGGGGAATACTACTAGGCTGTGTATAGACAATAGGAATTGTAAAATAGCAACTTTCAAAAAATTGGCCGATAGCATCGAATAGCAACTTTTGTATGTAGTGCATGAACTCGATCCGTGTATTGAATATAATGTTGTCATCATGATGTAATATAAGGTTCCTTCATTGATAAGTGCAAATCACTAAATAAACAATAAAACAATCCTAAATGAATTATCTGCCGCGGCACAAAAAGTGGCGAAAATGCTGCCGCGGGAACAAAATGTGCCAAAATGAATTCTCTGCCGCGGCAGAGAAATGGGCCAAATCTCTGGCGCGGCAGTACGAACCGGGACTAATGCTTCACCCACCCTCGCACTCTGATGCCGCCACGTGTGCCCCTATTTGTCCCGGTTGGTGGGGCAACCGGGACTAAAGGTTAGAGCTTTAGTCCCGATTGCCCTGTCCCGGTTGGGCAACCGGGACTAATGCCCTTACCAACCGGGACCTATAGGGCATTTTCTACCAGTGACTTCTGGCGTCAACGATGCTCGATACTTATAGGAGACAACTACTGCTCGCCGCCGGCAGTGCCGAAAGCGTTCCATCACTCGCCATTGGCGAGGATGGAGCCACCATGAATCGTGAGCGACAGGTACACCACGATATACAGATTACATATGTATCCGATATGTATGAGACTATAATACAAAAATTAATTATTTATTAAAGATTATCACATGCTTAGGTTTTTTTTACGGGTATATCATATGCTTAGTTACGAAGGGGCACAGAACGATCTTAGTCGTCGTTGCATTTAAAGTTTGGATAGAGGGGAGCACTGAACCAAAAGTGTTTTTCTAGTAGTTCCTTCATCCTCGGTGCAATTGTTTTACGGTACTCTCTCCAGGTTCTCAACTTTATTTAGATAATATAATTTAGTCTAAATAATTAACTATACTCTCTCCGTTTTAAAATATAAGATATTTTAGCTTTGTGAAGCAAAAATGTATCTACTTTTAGTGTGTAGGTTTATTCAGATTTAGAGTAAACTTATACACTAAAAGATGTCTAGATATATTTTTTTTACAAATCTTAAATATCTTATATTTTGAAACGAAGAGAGAGTAGATACATATGAATAAATATAATGTTAAGACCATTAAGTATTATAGTAAACCAGACGGAGTATTGCTTTTATCTCAGTTCCTACGTCCCTGTCAGCGTCACCTTGATGCATGCGCGCGGTACGGTCACTGCTTGTTAGCTCAGCCGTCGGAATGGACGTAATAACTGTCTCGTCGTGTAACACGGGCGGTATAGCACACGAGTAGCCGTACGTGTTACACACATTCGATTTGACGCTAGCGTACGAACAAAGCGGACTCGCAACCGCCAAACAATTTGTACGAACAAGCTACCTAGCTAGTCGGGAGCATACACACGTACTCCGTACTACTCAACGTCCATACGTGCCGCCGGTTGCACAAGTGCAAACCGTCCGTGTGTCCCGGTTGGTAAAAGCTTTAGTCCCGGTTTTCTAACCGGGACAAATAACCCTCTGCCGCGGCAGAGATTTGGCACATTTCTCTACCACGGTAGAGAATTTATTTTGGCAAGTTTTTTTATCGCGGCAGCATTTTGGTCACTTTTTGTGCCGTGGCACAGAATTTATTTATATATTTTATTTTGTGTTTTGCACTCATTAATGAAGGAACCATTATATTACACGAGATCGTCATGACAATATAGATTCAAATGTCGAACATATTACATTCGATACACGGATTTTATGCACTACATACAAAACAAGCTTTTTGTACAATCATATTGCCTATACACACCCGCATAGAATTCTCCTTTTGGGTCTAGGACTTCTGCATTCCAGAATCCCGTCAATCCTCCTGAATTGCTTGTACATGGTCCTTTGGCAGAAGACCGTCTCGTAGACGTTCGAGCTGATTTAAAAAAGGAGTCAACCTATATGAATGAAACTAAACACAATTTGATGGTAATAAAAAACTATAAAAATTGTTTACGTACGTGGATTTGCTCTAAATTTCTGCCCTTCTCACAGCAGATCTGACGGATGAACTCGCAAACATAGTATCCACATAAATTGTTCCCTGGTCCCTGCGTCAGACACTTTACGAGAACAGAGTTCAATCAAAATAATAATCAAGCATGATAATAACGGTATCAAAACTAGAATCAAAGAGATGCGCGGATATAGGTAGTGGTGCTTACATCTAGTGGTTTAAATGTAAGCTCCTCTTTCCAAACACCCCTAGCCTTGTTGGTGAACCGTTTCCAAGCGCTGCCCGGTGAACAAAACGAATAAAAGAAGTTATTAATTACTTGATATCATAAAATTTACGAACGTTAGATATAGTGTCGTAATGATTAGAATTACCGCTGAAGAATCATCTGCATATCCTTCCACGTCTTAAGGGGTTTATGTTTCGAGTCCATGACTAGTACCCGCGCTTTGTCAGGTTGAATGAGTAACGGAATATAGTAGAAATTGCGCATGCATAACTCATCAATTATATACTTAACGTCGAGTAAGCGAAATAGAAAGTGTATTCAAGACAATAACACTCACTCGAACTTTTAAGGAAATAGTATTTCCCTTCTGGTTTCTTAAAACCTTAACACGTGTACGATATTATCCATCGTATCCTTGGGTTTTGTTTTGAGATTAGCTTGATGAACCCAATATGAGTCAACAAACCCAATGTCATAGATTTGTCCTCTGCTGCATTCGAGAATCTTCCTTCTGCATATTATAGTATGATTATATACATGCAATAAACGAGGTGAGATAGCTAGAGATTAAATTAATTACAGAATTAGTACTTACAGACAATAGGCACTGATGATCGATTTGTCCAAGACGTCTTGATTGAATAATTGAAATAGTTTAATAAATTCAATGGCTATCATGTCATCTACTTATTTCCCATAATTCTTTTTTGTAACCCGCAGCATTATCCAGTTAGCCCCGACATTTGTGGCATGCATGTACCAGTTATGCAATCTTCGCATTTTTGTTGGAAGATTTTTTACCTCAGGTTTGACAAGAGGTTTTTCCGTACTGGTATTTATATGCTACTTCAGCCACGGGGAAGTACTGTAACTGGGATAAGTAGTGGGCAATACTCATACCTTGAGAAGCGGCAACATCTTCGTATAGTGCAACTACATCTGGATCATACTGCTCTTCGGCCGCATATTTGCTCGACCCCACATTGGTATGGGAAATAACCTTGAGAGGGGCGCAAGATTGTTTTGTTTGTTCTCCGAGCTGGGCAATAGATTTTCTGCTTGCACCAGTACTGTTCTTTGACAGTTGTTGTGCCGCATGTGACTTGAGAATAGAACGCTCATAGTCTAATGACAGCTTTGTCTCGGGTTGGTGAAGGCCCTTTAGCATTTTGAACACTTGGGCTTTGGGGAACTCTGGCTCTTTCGTCAGCCTCAGGTTAGCGAAAAACGCTGTCGTTTCCACCTCAACGATCGCCGTAGTCTCCTGTTCAGTATAGTCATAAGCTCTCTTGGGAGGAACCTTTGGTACTTTTGGAAGAGGCTTCTGTTTACGTGTCGGCGATCGCTTACCACTCCGCACAGTAGCGGTGGTACGCTTACGCTTTTTTCCTGAGGCGCCGGCGATGGCTGCCGCGGCGGCGATGGCTGCGCCGGAGACTGGTGAGGCGACGGAGCCGGGTGAGGCGACGAAGACGGCTGCCGCGGCGGCGACGACCGCGCTGGAGACGAGTGAGGCGGCGGAGAAGATGGCCTTGGCGTATGATTTGGAAGCACGATACATTCCTTTGTCCATAGAATGGTGACGTTTGTTGCTTCTCCCAGTTCAGTCACATCCCCTTCACCTGTAGGGTTGTCAAGCTTCAAACCTTTAAAGGTGGGCATGATTTCATCCACCCCGACAACAGCGTAGCCCTGTGGAACCGGATGACAATGGTAAGTTGGTTCGGGTCCAATTGGTAAGGCATAGTCGACCACAAACTTCATTGATATGTTCATAACTTTGACTTGTAGCTCGCAGTGTGTCATCTGTGTGATATCATCCAATGGGTAGCCAACACGAGCCATCATCGGTGCACCATCGTCATCGTCATTATCATCATCCGGGACCTTGGTGGAAGCCACACTGCTTTTTTGATTATTCTATAGGCCGGTAGCATCGGATGCAGGTTCTACCACCATGTGACGCTGAGATGGGCCGATAGTACCTTGCTGGCTAAGTGCGTTAATTTGATCTTGTTGTTTCTTTATTCGTTCTTCAATTACACGCATTCGCTCTTTCTGAATATCTTCTTGAACTTTCGCCTTGTCCTTTCTCCTCTTACGGCTTCTATCAGGATATTTCTTCCTCTCTTTGGAAAACCCAGTGCTCCATGGTTGGCAGCCTATTGTGCCTCGTGTTCGTCCATCGTGTTCCTTATTCCGAAGGGTGAGTGTGAGCTCGTCATTCTCTCTTTATGTCTTATGTTCGTCCATCGTGTTCCTTATTCCCAAGGAATGAAGTCCCCATCTACAACAGCCTTTACTGCTTTTCTTATGTTCTCGATTGGCAAGTGGTCTTCTTTATGTCTTATGTTATATATACACTTCCCTTCCGAGTCCAATGTGCCCCCATGCCCGTAAAACCAATTCTTTGCACGTTCGATCCAATTGTCTGTCTCTGGGATGATCTTTTTAGCACGCAGTTCATCCTCAAGTTTCTTCCACTTAGGAATGCCAGCCCTGTGGCCACCTTGGCCCATATTATGGTGATAATTCTTGTTAGCAACATTCATCTTATTCATTGGAGACATTTTCTTAGCTTTTTTTGATGTCTTGTAATTCACAAACTCAGCCCAGAATGGTTTTAAATTCTGATACTGAATCTTCTCAAAATACGGAGTCTTCTCTTTCACGACATAGTCAAGGTGCAATATTTTCTTCTAGTTGGTGAAACATTGGGCCATCTTCTTCAAATCCCACTCCCTGACCTTCATCTGCATGGCTTTGGCATGTTGCAAGGCGTCCTCAACTGGATCCTCCGCATTTGGATCCAGCTCTACCTTTGGTAGGGTGAAATTAAGCATGAGCCTCTTCCATAGTAAATCTTTGGCCATGTTAGGGACATATAAACATGTTCCCTCTTCTTCCACATCAACATGCCTATTCCAATTTCGCATGGTGATCGGGACTAAGTCCCTAACGATTACTCCGCAGTGTGCCACAAATTTGTTTGCGACAACAAGGGGAACCGTCGGTTTGCCGTCGTCACCAATTTCTTTGATCCTGAACCTCTCATGGTCTTCCAACTTTTTGGTTGGGCCTCGTCCACTCTTTTCAGTAGATTTGTTCTATCCAGAGGGCTAAAAGAAGAAATATCGTCGTTAATATTTCTATATAGACAGCAGGTGATTAATTAATGAATTAATTATATTACATGCACCTCGCTGGAGCGGTCGTCTTCTCGATCACAGAAGGCATCGCCTTCTCCCTCGTGGAAGGAATCACCTTCTCCCTCAAAGAAGTCGTCTCTTCCGTCAAAAAGAGGATTACCCTCACCGGAGTTGTTCAAAAACGTCGATACATCAACATTTTACTCCCTACGAATCACACCATAGACCAACTCTTCCTTTTATTCGTGTCTGCCATGTGGTTCCATATTTTCTGCATAGGTGGAAAAACGGATAAGTCAAAGCGTCTAAGGGAGAAGGTTAGGTAGGGTGTTGAGATATACAAACCCTAATTCTGAGAAACCCTAATATATACATACACAATAATATAAATGAATTTACAATATCAGAAACCCTAATTCGCAGAAACCCTCGGGCTCGAATCCTATCGCGAAGAACCAATACGTACCGGAAGAAAGGCAGCAATCAATACATGGCATAATACAATGCGCAATCAATGTGTATGACATGTCAGATTTACAGATCCTACACTAACCCTAGGTGCAACATCGATTTAAAAGGGTTCGGGATGCCCTGGCGAGGACACACCGGCGAACCCACATGTACATAAGGGGTATTGATGTTTCTTTAACTAAACTAGGGTTTTAAGTTTCTTGACAATGTATGATGATAGCTTAAACAGATAGATCTCAATTTTCTTAACATTTTTATATATTAATCATATTTTTCTTATTAAATATGAATTAGTTATGAATTTTACAAGTTTACATCAATTTCTGCTATTTTTAAACATTTCTGAAAAGAATAAACGATTATTGCGTCACCCTGACATCATCAAACCCTAACCCCTAAAACTTTTTGTACCACACAGAAACATACCCACAGTCATTGACGAGCGGGCCCTAGGCCATGCTGGGTCCACCCTATGGCCACGTGGTGGCCACGTCACGCGCGACGGCGCGGCCGGAGCGGCTGGCGGTGGTCGCCGGCAACGTTTCCGGCGATTCTAGGGGCCGTTGGGTCTGTTGGAACCGTGCGAGCAAGAGGAACCTATCTAACCTAGCGCCTCTAGCTAATGGTCATCGAAGCAAGCGCGACGGCGAGCAGCTATGGCGGAGCTCTCGGGTGCACGGCGAGCAGCGGCTACGAGCGACGCTAGGAAGCAAATACTGGGCCAGGGAGGTTCAGCGGCTCACCCTGAAGCGATTAGGGACGACGACGAGGAAAGGCGAGGCTCGGAGTGCCGACGAGGTGCGCGGCGGAGCTCGTCGGGGTCGAGGAAGAAGCAGCGCGTGGAGGCCGACTGCGGGGCGGCGGTTGGGCAGCCTGACGACGTCCGAGCGCTTGTCCTCGCGGGGGCGGCGATCTGTTGCGGGTGAGTGAAGAGGAACGGGGAAGAAGGAGAAGGAGAAGGGGCACGCGGTTAAGTAGTGAAGCCTCTTTTGTCCCGGTTGGTGCCACCAACCAGTACTAAAGGGTCATACGTCCCGGTTGGAGGCACCAACCGGGACGTATGCTCCATATTTTTTATATTTTGGGCTGAGCCCAAGCGGCGCGCGAAGGGGGCCTTTAGTCCCGGTTGGATCCAAAAACTGGGATTAAAGGTCCTGTTTTCAAATTTTTCCATAAATTATCTCTCTGTTCCCATCTTTTTTTTTATTTTGGGGTTTTAATTTGTAATGTTTTTAAAATGATAATTAATTTGGAATTTAGAAAAACTTTAAACATAAAAAGTGTTTGAATTTGAATAAATAATTCAAAACCACTTTCTGTTTTTAAAAATAATTAATGAAACCATTTAAACTATGAACCATTTAAAATAAAAAATGAATTAACTTATATTTTTTGCATATTAATTTGGAATTTAGACAAACTTTAAACATAAAAATTGTATGAATTTGAATAACTAATTCAAAACCATTTTCTATTTTTAAAAATAATTAATGTAACCATTTAAACTATGAACCATTTAAAATTAAAAATGAATTAACTTATTTTTGCATATTAATTTGGAATTTAGAAAAACTTTAAACATAAAAAGTGTATGAATATGAATAACTAATTCAAACCATTTTCTGTTTTTAAAAATAATTAATGTAACCATTTAAACTATGAACCATTTACAATTTAAAAGAGTTAACTTATATTTTTTGCATATTAATTTGGAATTTAGAAAAACTTAAAACATAAAAAGTGTATGAATTTGAATAAGTAATTCAAAACCATTTTCTAATTTTAAAAATAATTAATGTAACCATTTAAACTATGAACCATTTAAAACGTGTTTGAATTTGAATAACTATGAACTATTTAAAATTCTCCGAGTTGGGCAGAATGTGCGGGAGGAAAAGGGCGGGAAGAAAAGGGCGGGAAATAATGGGCGGGAAGAAAATTTTATTACGATAGAACTGGAATTAAAGTACATAACGCAACTAAAACTAAGTTACATAAAGCACGACTGGAAATTAAGATACATAGAAGAACTAAAAATTAAGATACATGGCCAGATTAAGTCACAATCGGCCGAACTTGTTTTGGAATGTTGGAGTGATTCAGTCATGCTCCTGCCTACACCAGTATTACTCGCCACTGTAGTCGTCATACTCGCCGCGACCGTCGTCACTGTTGTCGTCGAGGTCACCGTAGTTGAACCTTGAAGGCTGAGTACGAGTGGGCTGGACTTGAGGGTAGCGCATGCGGGGTTAGAGTCAACGGTCGTGTCGTAGGCCATAACGCTCTGGAGAGTCCGGTCGCGCCACCATAGCCAACGGTCAGCCTCGTTGAAGTTCGGAGGATGTGGGTCGTCCTCCTCGTTCTTGGCGAGCGCCCTCTCACGCCGATCCCCAAAGAAGGCTTCCCAAGTCAGTAAATAGCCAGGATGCAAGTTGGGATTCCTCCGCTGCTCCGGCGTGAGCTCGAAGTAGTAGTGATTCATGATGGCCATCCGGCGCGCCACACCTAGAGGGACAGGAGGAACCGACACGTCTCCAACGCTCAGCATTCAGCCGACAGGGACGAAGTAGCCCGGCGGGCAGGGGTAGTTCGAGGCGCAAAGCGCCTCCGCCTCCCTAGGGATTAGTCGTACGGTGGAAGCCATGGGAAATAGTGATGAGGTTGCAGATATGAGTCTAGAGATGTGCAATGGCAATGGAGGCTAATCCTACATATATGTAGTGAGAAAGGGCGGGAAGAAAACTGCGGGAAGAAATGGAGGGAAGAAAAATGGCGGGAAAAAATAGCGGGAAGAAATGGCGAGAAGACAGAGGCGCAAATTTTTTACCAACCGGGACTAAAGGGGCTTATTTTTTTACCAAGAAATGGCGATTTTGGTGGTTGCTTCACAAAACGACCCGTTTTTTACGCTCGGAAAATGGATCTCTTAAGAAACCACATATTGCGAGTCTAAAAATGATTTTTTTAAAAAAATTACGGGCATTAGATCATGTACCTGTAGTACAAACTAGACCCACTTCCTTTCGACATTTGTCCTTTTTATCCAGGATGGACGGAAAGGTTTGAGATATCCCGGTTAGGAGATAGTCTATTTAAGGTGGTCTAGTATTTTATAAAAATGGGACGGTAGCATTTTGAAACAGCATTTTGGTGGTTGCTTCACAAAACGACCCGTTTTTTACGATCGGAAAATGGAAAATGGCTTTTCCATGCGACGAAAAAGAAAACATCCTCATGCAACCTTGTTCTCCATAACAATGTCCACATGCATGCATAATATGGGCACAAAATCACAAACAATGTCGCGATTCAGCATATAACATCGGTCATTTGGACCGAAAGCCATGAAACCTCGAACATGAAAGGTCTTTTTGTGAAGGTTTTTTTGAGACATGATCAATATACCAAGTCTGGTATTTTTCCTTGCAACTATGTCACATAATAAGACACCACGCATACATTGTTCAAACTTTTTTTGAATTTCTTATGCCTGTTTTGAATTTTTCCATTTTCAAACTATGGTCGAACCGGCGTGCATGAAGATAGGGGACGAGAATCGTTAGAACTTGCATTGTATATCTAAAGAGACCACATATTGTGAGTCTAAAAATAATTTTTTCAAAAAATCACGGGCGTTAGATCATGTACCTGTAGTACAAACCGGACCTACTTCTTACCGGTTCGGCAGACATTTGTCCTTTTTACCCGGGATGGACGGAAAGGTTTGAGATATCCCAGTTGGGAGATAGTCCATTTAAGGTGGTCTAGTATTTTATAAAAATGGGACGGTAGCATTCCGAAATAGCATTTTGGTGGTTGCTTTACAAAACAACCCGTTTTTTGCGCTCGGAAAATGGATTTTCCGTGCGACAAAAAGGAAAACTTCCTCCTGCAACATTGTTCTCCAGCCCAATGTCCACATGCATGTATAATTCGGCACAATATCACAAACTATGCCACGATTCAGCACATAACATCGGTCATTTAAACCAAAAGCCATGAAACCTCGAACATGATAGGTCATTTTGTGAAGGTTTTTTCGAAACATGATCAATATACCAAGTCTGGTATTTTTCCTTGCAACTATGTCACATAATATGACACCACGCGAAGGATTTACATTGTTCGGACTTTTTTCAATTTCTTATGCCCGTTTTGAATTTTTCCATTTTCCAACTATGGTCAAACCGGCGTGCATGAAGATAGGGGACGAGCATCGTTAGACTTGCATTGGATCTCTGAATAAACCACATATTGCGAGTTTAAAAATGATTTTTCCAAAAAATCACGAGCGTTAGATCTGTAGTACAAACCGGACCCACTTCCTGCCGATTTGTCAGACATTTGTCCTTTTTACCCGGGATGGACGAAAAGGTTTGAGATATCCCGGTTGTAAGATAGTCCATTAAAGGTGGTCTGGTATTTTAGAAAAATGGGACGGTAGCATTCCGAAACAGCATTTTGGTGGTTGCTTCACAAAACGACCCATTTTTTGTGCTCGGAAAATGGAAAATAGCTTTTCCGTGCGACGAAAAGGAAAAATTCCTCATGCAACATTGTTCTCCATCCCAATGTCCACATGCATGTATAATATGGGCACAAAATCACAAACTATGTCGTGAATTAGCACATAACATCGGTCATTTGGACCGAAAGCCATGAAACCTCGAACATGATAGGTCATTTTATAAAGTTTTTTAGAGACATGATCAATATACCAAGTCTGGTATTTTTCCTTGCAACTATGTCATATAATATGAAACCACGCGAAGGATTTACATTGTTCGGACTTTTTTTGAATTTCTTATGCCCATTTTGAATTTTTCTATTTTCCAACTATGGTCGAACCGGCGTGCATAAAGATAGGGGACGAGCATCGTTAGAATTTGCATTGGATCTCTGAAGAAACCACATATTGCGAGTCTAAAAAATATTTTTTCAAAAAATCATGGGCATTAGATCATGTACATGTAGTACAAATCGGACCCACTTCCTTCCGATTTGACACACATTTGTCCTTTTTACCCGGGATGGACAGAAAGGTTTGAGATATCCCGGTTGGGAGATAGTCCATTTAAGGTGGTCTAGTATTTTAGAAAAATGGGACGGTAGCATTCCGAAACAGTATTCTAATGGTTGCTTCACAAAACGACCCGTTTTTTATGCTCGGAAAATGGAAAATGGCTTTTTCGTGCGACGAAACGGAAAACTTCCTCCTGCAACTTTGTTCTCAATCCCAATGTCCACATACATGCATAATATGGGCACATCATCACAAACTATGCCGCGATTCAGCATATAACATCGGTCATTTGGACCGAAAGCCATGAAACCTCGAACATTATAGGTCAGGCCGAGGTGGGGAACCTATAAATAGAGGGAAAGACCTATAAATAGAGGGAAATGGTTCATCTTTAGTCCTGGTTGGAGGGATTTCGGTAGGCTAGGCCAGGTAGCACTAATGATAGGGGTGAGTGTCGACATTATGTCGTGCGGCTTGTACCTTGTACCGGATGGTGTCACCAACCGGGACTAAAGATGAACCTTTAGTCCCGGTTGGAGACACCAACCAGGACAAAACACGAGTCAGCACTAATAATAGGGGTGAGTGTCGACATTATGTCGTGAGTGTCGACACTATGTCGAGCAGCTTGTACTATAAATAGGCATCATTGTGAGTCCAGTCCTCTAGCCATATTGAGGCATCTCCAAGATTGTTTTCGAGAGAAGGGACACCGCTACGGCCAGTTTCAGGGAGATGCCTCCGGAGCCCAGTCCTCCGGCATCTCCAAGAAACTGGTCATAGAGGCACTCCCTAATATGTGAAATTAGCTAGCTCCTAGGCGTATTGATCTAGTTAGAGAAGTTACAAGCTGCAAGATGGTGCGCGAGAGGAGGGACACCACAACGGCCAGTTTCAGGGAGATGCCGCCGGAACCCAGTCCTCCGGCATCTCCAAGAAACTGGTCATAGAGGCACACCCTAATATGTGACCACGGGCGTTTAGAGATCAGATCTTAATAGTAAGTACGAATCGGGACAACTTCTTCATAGTTCGGGAAAGTCGTTCTACGAATCGGGACTAAAGGCCCCCTTTAGTCCCAGTCCAGCCACAAAACGGGACTAACACTCAAGATATTTATTAATATTAAAAACCGAGACTACAAAATCGGGACTAAATGCCCCCTATATATAGTCCTGGTCAATCCACAAACCGGGACTAACACTTAATACATTTATTAAACTTGGAAAATTGCAAACATCATAAAATATCCTTCACAAAATGAGCTATCATGTCTCATGGCATTTAGGTTCACAATATGCAGCTGACCGGCCAGACATGAACTAGAGGTACACAATATGAGCATGAACTTCTTGGCGTATGTTCTTCCTTAATGATCGCTTCGGACGAAACCATGGAGCATCTTCTTTACTTAACGAAATGCTTGGGTTAGTTTTCACTGTGAAGGGCGGAATTTCATCAAACTTATTATAATCTTCTGACATGTCTGTCTTGTCCTCGATTCCCACGATGTTTCTTTTCCCTGAAAGATCTATGTGACGCTTTGGCTCATCATATGATGTATTCATTTCCTTATTTTTTTCCTTTTTACGGTCCGGAGGACATGTCCTTCACATAGAAAACCTGAGACACATCATTGCCTAGGACGAATGGTTCATCTCTATAACCAAGATTGTTGATATCCACTGTTGTCATTCCATACAACTGGTCTATCTTTACCCCTTCCCCATTCAGGTTGACCCATTTGCAGCGAAACAAAAGGACCTTTAAAGAGACTCCATAGTCAAGTTCCCATATCTCCTCTATGTAACCATAGTATGTGTTCTTTTGCCCATTCTCGTCCGTTGCATCAAAGCGGACACCACTGTTTTGGTTGGTGCTCTTTTTATCTTGGGCGATCGTGTAGAATGTATTCCCATTTATTTCGTACCCTTGGAAATTCAATATAGTAGAAGATGGTGCGGCCAACAAGTATAGCTGATCTCCAACAGTGGTGTCATTCAAGAGATGTGTCCGCATCCAACCACCGAAAGACTTCATGTGTTCATCTGTAATCCATGATTCAGGCTTCCCCGGGTTTTTGGAGCTTACAATATTCTTGTGTTCTTCGATATACGGAGCTGCCAAGGTGAAAGACTTCATGTGTTAGACCACACTCTGCCTTCCATCGCAACAATTCTAGTGTGGTACCGAGCTTTGTGCTGCCATCTTCACAATTTGGGTACAACAATTTCTTGTGATCTTCTAACATGCCCTCTAACTTCAACTTCCCATTTTCTGTTTCACAGTCTCGCTTTGCATCAGAAATGACCCTACCAAGTTCATCAGCCGGCTCATCTGATGCCCGTTCTTCACCTCCTTCCTCTCCATTGTCTTCCATTGCAGTATCACTGTATTCAGGAAACATATGATGATAGTTGTTATCATCATCTTCTTCTTCACCATCTTCCATCATAACCCCTCTTTCCTCGTGCTTGGTCCAGCAATTATAGTTGGGCATGAAACTTTTTATAAACAGGTGGCCGTGAATGATTTTCGAGGAAGAGGACTCCTTGTTGTTCCGACATTGAACACATGAACAACGTATAAAACCATTCTCTTTGTTTGCCATAGCCACATCGATAAATTTATCCACGCCTTTAATTTACCTGGGTTCACGCCGGTCACCGTACATCCATTCCCGACCGTTCATCTGCATCATATAATTAAGTTTATCAAAAACGGAACATCATAAATAGTGAAATGACCAATTCACGTCGACACATGCATTGTATCAATGACAAAGAAAAGATAAGATTGCTAACCTCGATCGAGGGAAATAAAGAGGAGAAAGCTCAAGTGTGTCTTGGGCACCTCCTATATTTTTGTTCTGTGAGAAATTGAACGGGATCATTTACTCAAACATTTCATCAAACACCTTGCATGCATGCATAGGAAAAAAAAATAAACTAGCTCACCTCTCATACCTTCCACCAAGAAAAAACAGAGGGAAGACAGAGGGCTGGGGCGTCTTATTTATAGAGGGCGGTCTCATATGTCCCGGTTTATAACACAAACCGGGACTAAAGGTGTGTAACATGGCACGTGTCTGACGCCCACACTTTAGTTCCGGTTTATAACACAAACCGGGACGTATGCACCCCTGCCAACCGAAACGAATGCCTCCGGTCATCGTGTCCGCTCGAACCGGGACGCATGCCAGCATTGGTCCCGGTTCGTGACGCAACCCGGACTAATGCTATTGGGTGGCGCGAACGGATAGCCTGATTTCTAGTAGTGTTGGTTGAGTCGTTCAATCCTGAGTGGGACGTCCGAGAGGCCGGTCGGGAGCGCGGTGTCCACAAATTAGTGCGAGGTTTTGCCGTGACCTCAACTATGTAGTTTCAGTCTTTTAGAAGTTATCTTCCAAAGAAAAATAACGCATAGATTATTTACTACAAAAATTATATAGCTTAGAATGCGAGCTACACACGCGCACGACACGCACGCACAAATAAAGAACATACTCCCTCCGTTTCAGGCATAGGGCGTCCTCATTTTGCGTGTTTTTTCTTTGATCAAGAATTACTCTAAATACGTAAAGAGTTTTGGTATAAAACTAGTATCACTGGAAAGTATTTTTCAATACGAATCCAGCGGTACTAATTATGTACAATATAATCAAGATTTTATTGCTCAATTTTTTTGATCAAACTTTGCTTTGAAAAGCGTGTGCGCCTTAAGCCCTGAAACGGAGGTAGTATAATACTCCGCTAATTCGTTGCGTTTAAGCCTGTTTGTTGTGCACCTTCTCTCCTGAATTACTTGTATATTCACGCGTTTTGGTACAAAAGTTTGCGACATCTAATTCTGGACAAAGGGAGTAGTTTTTATAGTCCCGAGAAAAGTTTTGCCAATTTTTAAAACCCTCATACTCCGGATCCCGCATGAATAGTAAAACTAAAATAAATACTACTTAAAATATAAAAAATATGAAATACTAAATAAAATACTGGAAAGTCTCGGGTACTCCGGATCCCACCTGAATGCAGTCCAACATAGTATTTTATTATAAAAATAGTTGCGATCTATTTCTAGACAAGAGGGTGAGTGTTGGAATATATAGCCTAGCCATTTTCATCTTTGGGACTTTGGTTGTAGGCTAGGTTATCAATTTAATAATTATTGTATTCAGTTTTCGGGAAAGACTGTATGAGTGCTAGGTGGGTGATAGAATCGTCCATCAGTATTTTTGTTGTATGTTTTGGAATACCATGTCCGTTAAAAAAAGACGTTCCATGGCTAACACCGCCAGTGTTGAGTTTGTTTTTACCCTCAGTGCCTAAGCCACGTTCTAGTCAACCCCGTCGCCTCCAACTCTGCCTTGCCGGCGTCGGGAGGAGTTGAAACCAGATCTATGAGTGAAGTTTTAATAAAAGTAGTGTTTTCAATCATTAAGTTATAATTTTTTTGTTGTATTTTTTCCGGCATTTGCATCGATGGAGATATCATCATCTATAATGAGTAATCTTCGTCCATTTTTGCGTGAGACCTCCTTCCCGGCATCAATGCCGGTGTTGCAAGGCTAAATTTCTACATGAATATTCCTTCATATCTTATTTCGCCAGATCATGTTGGAATTTCTCTCATGGTTGTGACAAAGAGGATGATCCTCGAAAATGTCTGTCTGTGAAGCAACATCTTCGAGAATGGTGGTTTGTACCCTCGGCTTTTCCGCGATGTCGATAAGACAATTTTTTTTGTTCCCTAGGATATTGGCTCTGATACTCTTGATAATATTTTAATTACTTTAATGTCCACGTCAAACATGTACCATTTGCATTGCGGTTCAATAAAAATGTATAGGAGAACCATCACATGTATTCACATGTCTATCGGTTGGTTTCTATGTCATTCTTTTGCGGCTATGCCTTCAAAAGAACATATGATTGTATCTTTGAAGAAAAAAGAGTTTGAAGATCTTGATAATTTTCATGTTTCTAGTAAAGATTTGATTTATAATAGCGGGATATAGTTGTATCTCTATCAACGGTATTGGTTAGTTATGCTCCTTACATTCTGAAATAAGTGATTTTGATTTACTTATAAGGTGGTGTTGATTGTAAAAAAAATGGTCCGCTTGACACTCTCGTTTTCCTATAAATAGATGCCCAATTCTCTAGAAACAAGACAACGCTTGGAGGCATAGACATACCGCCATTGCATATGCGACTAGAGTTACCTAGCCGAACTTAGAGAATGGCACCCACCGCGCAGACCGACATGTCGTCCCCGAAGGCTAGAGCTGGAAGCATTGCCAGCCGGTGGCAGGAGCTCCAGGGTTCGGAGTGCTGGACCGGGCTCCTGGACCCGCTCGATGCTGACCTCCGCGCCTCCCTCATCGCCTACGGCGAGCTTGCCGAGGCCGCCTACGACGGGTTCAACGGCGACGAGCAGTCGCCCAACGCCGGCTCGTGGATGTACACCTGTGCCGACCTGCTCGCCGCCTCAGGCGTGTCCCACCCGGAGTACTACACCGTCACCAAGTTCCTTTTCGCGACCTGCGATCTGCGGAACTCGCCGGAGTCCATGTCGGTAAGCAATGCATTGTTCCTGCCGCAGCAGGATGGCCCGTGGTGGAGGCAGACCAACTGGATCGGGTACGTGGCGGTGGCGACGGACGAGGGTAAGGCTGCGCTGGGCCGGCGCGACATCGTCGTGGCGTGGCGCGGCACGGTGGAGGTGATGGAGTATATCCACGCCAAGGACACTGGGTTCGCGTCCGCCGCGCAGGTGTTGCACCTCGCTCCGGGGGACAGTTTTGCGGACGCAAGGGTGCACGCTGGCCTCCTTTCCGTCTACACCACAAACAACCCCCCTGAGAACCACCACGTGTGGATGACTCACATCCTTCTAATGACCAGCGCCAGAGATCAGGTGAACATTAACTATATATACTTCATTTCTTACAGTACTTTGAATTACGAGCAAATTTATAGTAGCATGCATGCATGCATATATAGGTGCAAAAATTAGCCAGTTTACTAAGTCGATATGGATTTGTGCAAAGTCAATTCTGGAAAGTGCAAGTTCACTTTAGCAAAACCTGCCACTAAGAAATGGAAGCTGCGTCTTTAACTAAATATTGGTTGTACTAGTTTACATGGACTAAGAAAAGAAAAAAAGAACAATTGTCGTGAAGTTGATCGATCTTAATTAACTAAACCGTGCACGCAGGTACTCGCCGAGGTGCGAAGGCTAGTGGAGGCGCACAAGGGCGAGGTGACCAGCATCACCGTCACCGGCCACAGCCTCGGCGCCTCACTCGCCACCCTCAACGCCGTCGACATGGTGGCCAGCGGCGTCAACGTGCCACTCCACGCCTCCTCCGACGAGCAGCGGCGGCGGCCGTGCCCGGTGACGGCGATCCTGTTCGCGAGCCCACTCGTCGGGGACGACAGCTTCAGGTCCGCCTTCGCCTCGTTCTTCCCTGACCTCCGTGCCCTGCACGTGAAGAACTTAGGGGACACGGTGCTGAAGCACCCGTCGCCAGATTTGGGGTACGTGGACGTTGCGACGGCGACGCTGCAGATAGACACCAGCAGGTCCCCCTACCTGCGCCCGCGCATCGTTGATCTGTTGGACAAGGACGAGATCGTGAGGCGCCACAACCTCGAGTGCTACTTGCATTGCCTCGCCGGCGACCATGGCGACGACAAGGACTTCAAGATGGTGGTGGACCGAGATGTGGCGCTAGTGAACAAGGGCGCCCAGGCGCTCAAGGATGAGTACCCGGTGCCAGCCAACTGGTGGGTCATCAATCACAAGTGCAAGGTCGAGGGCGTCGTTGGCCGCTGGACTTTCGACAACATCAAGGACGTCGAAGAAACATTATGTGGTTAAAAGTTACTGCATGCGGTGCACCCTCCTCAGCCATGGATAAGGCTTATAAAATAATGTCGGTGCTCTAATTAATAATTACAATGTTTTAATATTACTCCTCAGCCATGGAGTACATCGTAACTATCCCTTCCTAAGTTTGCACACGGCTTTTAAAACTTTCGGATTGTTAATAATGAATTCAAGCGGGGAATTTCTCCTCCCTTGTTTGCCTAGGAGATCTCAAAACATTTTTTAACTCCTTTTCATGCTAGAAGAATTAAAAACAATGTTTCATGTTCACATTTATGTTGGTGTTTTTTTAGAAACACATACATAGACACTCACAAAAACGTACATACACTCAATCCTATAAATGCATGCACGCACGTTTTACCCGTCTTTGAGAGACTGAGCCGATGTGTCTTGAAATTGACTGTAGTCACCACAAACACCTCGTTGTCAACGGGAACTTCTTCTCCCACTAAAGGGATATTCCGTGATTGTCATATAACAAAGAGTCAAACGCGAGATTTGATCCTTGGTAAGCAAGGTATACCTCTGCCCTCCTAACCATCCAACCACAGGTTGGTTGACAATGATGTTGGTGCTTTGTTTTATGTTTTCATACTATCGTTCAAAAAGGTGCCCCGTTGTGCCTTGTGACCATCCCACTTGACATTGACACATGCATGCCTTATAAAACTCTCCATTTGATATTCTAAAATTCAAGGTGTAATCCTCACTCCCTTTGATTACCTAAGAAAACAACACATATATCGCAGGTTGTACACCGCTATGTCAATTTTCTATGGGCTCTAAAATTATTCGAATTTACATATTAGTTTGGGTTAATATAATTGCAAATTTTTGATTTATTAATAAGCTTGTTAATACTACACCCTACAAGTAGTAGTATGAGGTGCCGTAAAAACTCCTTTTTGCTAAGTCTCCTTACGACAAGATGTGTTCTAAATCAAAGTAGTTTCCTCTAGCTAGCTTATGCTATTTTGTAATGCTAGGCGAAAGCGGAAGGGGAAACAATGCCTACACTGGGCTCGTGTTACGTGTTGATATACTCAAGGGGAAAGCCTCGATCAATAAGGAGTATGTGAAGGATACGGTGTCTGCAGGTGGAGTACTACTTCATACCAATCCAATACATATATGTATATGATTTGTATGTATAACAACCCCCCTAATCTAAGCCTAGCGTATTATGTACAACAAGGTTTAGATTGTGTTTTGAACTCATCTAATGTTTTACAGGCAAGGGTTGAGTAAAACCATCAACTATCTGATATTTGCTGGAGATGAACCTAACATCAAGAAGTTTGCTTGCAATTCATTGCCGGACAAAATAATGATAGTCAATCATAATACGCTTTGCGCGAGCATGAAAAAACTAGATTGGCAAAAAAAAATATTGCACCAAGATTATCACACCAAATAAGCAGGCAAGGCTTTCTCAAAAGAGAGATGCCAAGTTCTCTAAGTAAAGCCTCTGCCCAAATCAACTCAGTTGTAGCATCAACAAGAGCCTTATATTCTGCTTCTATGCTGAAATGAGGCACTGTATCTTGTTTGCGAGAACTCCATGAAGCTAAATTTAGGCCAATAAATATAGCAAAACCTCTTGCAAAACATATTTCATCAAGACACCCAACCCAGTTTGCATCTGAGAAGGCACTAAGGAAAGTAGAGGAAGACTTCTGAAAAGTAATTCTAGCATTTCTAGTACCTTCGATATAATATACTATCCTTTTTACAGCTGTCTAGTGCACGGTTGTATCAGCCTGAAGGAACTGGAAAATCTTATTAACATAAAAAGACAGGGCATGACGTGTCAATGTCAAATACTGTAGTGCACCAACTATACTGCCGTAGTGAGTACCGTCCCCTCAAAGCCAAGAGGTGTCCCATCAGTCAATCATAGCTTCTCACTAGTGGACAATCACGGTGTGGGTGTGGGGGTGCACTTAACCATGCCCACCCTTGTAACCAACTTCGTGGCATATTTTTCTTAAGTTAAGAGTAACCCAGTTGATTTTTTCCTTACTTCAATGCCCAAGACACACCATGATCCTTTATAGAAAAATGAGTACTCAAATTAGAAAGGAGTGCCGAAATAGCTTGATTTGAGGAGTCGGTCACAATATTTCATCAACATAAATCAGTATGAACATAGTGATACCTGCTTTGGTGTATAAAAAGAGAGATGTCTCTGCCTATGAAAGTATAATTCCCCAGTCTTGCAACTTTATACTAAGACGAGAATACCATGCTCGAGGGGCTTGTTTTAAGCCATAAAGAATTTTGTCAAGTTCGCAAACATAGTGTGGAGCATCCTTAATTTCAAACCTAGGTGGTTGTTTCTAATAGAACTTACTCTTCGAGAACGTCATGTAGAAACGCGTTCTTGACATCTAGTTGTCACATGTTCATATATACCTCCTCTTCTAGAACACCATGTAGAAACACTGATGCAGTTGTAGAGCCAGTGTGGGAGAATCCTCAATCCCCTTGATTACCTAAAAAACTACAACATGTACACCACACGTTGTACACGGCTATGTCAAATTACCCGTTGGTCCCAAAATAATCTAACCTTTATGAAAAATTATAATAAGCTTGTTAACACTGCAGCCTAAAACTAGTAGTAAGAGGTGTCGTAAAAATTCCTTTTTGCTAAGTCTCCTCAACAAGCACTGTTCTAGATTTAAGAAGTTTCCTCTAGCTAGCTCATGCTAATTGGAAATGTTGGGCACATGCAAACTGTGAGATCTTTGTTGGGTTAGCTTCGAAGCACATGTTGTGGACCTTAGATAGACGAGTGAGAAGAGGACCGCAGGATGTGTGCCTACAGGATGAGGGTAAATTTGAGCACATTGTTCTTGTGCAATGCATCTAAGCCATGCATGTTAATTGGTACTAGGTTTTGTGGGAGCTCAACATTGAGGCCCAAAACCCTTCGAGAACTGACCAGCTAGCTCAATGTTGGAGCTTCTTTGAGAGAAGAAATCGGATTAAAACAAAGCGAAAGGGTTTTGAGGTCCAAAACCCTTCGAGCTGTGTGATAGATGATCTAAGTAAGTTATCACAAGTAAGAGTACTATGCAAACTAGATATCGAACTCGATAGGTAAGATGACCTAACATGTACTATGTCTCAACTGCATGTACAAGAAAACTAGGAACAGTCCCTATTTCTAGAACTATGCCCTTTGCAGTGGCAACAAGGCATGCGCTGCGGTTGGTGCAAAGCGCAAAAATGTGGTTCGGTTCGAGGTAGTTGACGAAGATGCCGACCAGGTCTAGCGAGGCCTGTTGACGATGTCGCCGCTTTCGAGCCCGGCCGGTGGCCCTCCACCAGGTGGAGGTGTGAACAGCAGGAGCAGGACAGTGATCAGCAGCATCACCACAGAAGCAAGGCTTTGAGTGGTCGGAGCACGCGCCAGTGAGGACATCCTTGTCTGGGTAGGACTGATGCGAGCCGGCATCATCCTCCTCCTTAGACAAGCGATCCTATACCTTTGATCTAAAGTAGAGGATGAGGGTGGCATGAATCGACCCATGTGTTGTACATTTTGCTATTTATGGAAGGTAGACATGTTGAATAATATATAGCATAGGTATTCTTGTCCCGACTTAATTGACTCAATTTTATCTATCTATGCGCATGTGTCTAAATGTCTTAATTTTATCTAACTACGTATTGTCTGATTGACTTAATTTTATCTAGCTACGTATGAAAAGGTTGAGTCAATTAATTTTGGACGGATGATGTATCCAACGCTTGGTCTATGGAGGATGTTGGTACGCGCGAGGTTGCTCTCGTCGAGGTGAGCGTGACCAGCATGCCCGAGCTCACGGCTTGAGCACTCGGATCCACACTATCAAATCAATGGACAGTATGGGCGAGCTGTCCCGCGTCGTGGTACACGGGCAGCACGTGTGGACTAGCACACAACAAACAGCCGTACGGGGTAACACTCTTCCGAAATGACGATTTGACGCCATAGCTCGAGATGACATGCATGTACGATCACACTTGAGAACGAGAGAACGGACGACGCGCAACGGCCAGCAATTCAGACCTATCGATCGAGAACATGCTTGCTAGTCAGGAGCATATACACACTAAACACACGTGAGTGCAACGTTTCGTACGGTTGGTGGAGTTCAATCCTGAGTGAGACACGTCGGAGAGGCCGGCCGGCCGGCCGGCAGCGCATTGTGCAAGAATTGATGCGAAGGTTTTGGAACCCATGCAAGTTATCCGCGGAACCAGACCACAATTGCATAGGGTAGTACTAGTAGCAATAAATTTATTTATTTGTAGAATCTCAACGTAAAACTGTAGTATATAAGATTAGACTTTTAGTTTTATGTGTTATAATATAGTATCTACCTACACACTATAGGAATGGGAAGCTACGCCGACGGCCGATCGCTACGCCGACGGCCAAACATCGGGACCGTCGGCGTAGCCATTGTCTAGGCCAGCTTCGCCAAGCAGCCGTCGGCGTAGAATTGCCCTCGGCATATCCTATGCTATGCCGACGGCTGCCCTCGGTGTAGCTATTTTTTATTTTATCTCATTAAACTTTGAAAAATCATAACTAAATCATTCTAATTCGGGAAAATACAAATAATATATCAAAATTTGCAGAAAAATAAGACCTATCTATCTACACTCAAATATTACACATTTGTAAATAAATAAGTAAAACATAAAACATTATATATAGTTTAAACGGGCATAAAAAATTAAAAAATGATCGAAACAATGCGAAACCTCCGCGTGTTGTTATATTATGTGACATAGTTAGAAGAAAATTATCAAACTTGGTATATTGATTATGTCTCATAGAAACCTTCACAAAATGACCTATCTCATTCGAGGTTTCTTGGCTTTCTGGTCAAATGACCAATGTTATGGCTAGAATCAAGGCATAGTTTGTGATAATGTGCCCATATTGTACATACATATGCATCATGGGATGGCGAACAATATTGCAGGAGGAAGTTTTCCTTTTCGTCGCACCAAAAAGCCATTTCCCATTTTCTGAGCATAAAAAACGGACGATTTTGTGAAGCAACCACCAAATGGCTAATTCAAAATGGTACCACCACATTTTACAAAAATAATAGAGAACCTTATATGGACAATGTCCCAACAAGGGAATCCGAAACCTTTCCGTCCATCTTTGGTGAAAAAGACAAATTCCTGCCGAATCGGTAGGAAGTGGGTCAGATATGAACTACAGGTACATGATCCGATGCTCATGTTTTTTTACAAAAATCATTTTTAGGTTCACGATATGCTATTTTATCAGAGATCCAATGCAAGTTTAGCGAGGCTCGGCCCCGAGCTAAGAATCTTCATGCCCGCCGTTCGACAAAGTTTGACGATAGATTAAAACGAGCATAAAAAATTCAAAAACGATCGAAACAATGCGAAACCTTTGCGTGGTGTCATATTATGTGACATAGTTATAAGTAAAAATATTAAACTTGATATATTGATTATGTCTCAAAAAAACCTTCACAAAATGACCTATCTCATTCGAGGTTTCTTGGCTTTCGGGTCAAATGACCAATGCTATGGCTAGAATCAAGGCATATTTTGTGATAATGTGCCCATATTGTGCATACACATGCATCATGGGATGGCAAACAATGTTGTAGGAGGAAGTTTTCCTTATCGTCGCACCAAAAATCCATTTCCCATTTTCCGAGCAGAAAAACGGACGATTTTCTGAAGCAACCACCAAATGGCTAATTCAAAATGCTACCACCAAATTTAAAAAAAATACTATACCACCTTATATGGACAATGTCCCAACAGGGGGATCCGAAACCTTTCCGTCCACCTCTAGTGAAAAAGACAAATTCGTGCCGAATCGGTAGGAAGTGGGTCAGATATGAACTACATGTACATGATCCGATGCTCATGTTTTTTTACAAAAATCATTTTTAGGTCACAATATGATATTTTATTAAATGTTCAATACAAGTTTTCCTTTTCATCGCACCAAAAAGCCATTTTTCATTATCCGAGCGCAAAAAGGGAATTTTCTAAAGCAACCACCAAATAGAAAATTCAAAAATGGAGGGTTTGTGATTAGTTGATATGGATATCATATTTGGACTCCTCTCATTTTTCTTATCAATTTAGACATATTATTTGTTAAATTACCATTTACGGATTTAAAGATATTAATTATTCCATATTAAATAAAAAAATACAAAAAAGTAAAGTATTATATTTTTATTTTAATTCAATAATAATTTTACTTATTCATTAATGTTTAATTAAATAATTGTTTGTAATTTCAAAAAATACAAACATGTGACATGTTGATATAAGGGTTAATAGGATTGATATCATAGTATTGAAAACAATGTATGAATTACTTTGCGGAAACAGATTTTGAAGGAACGAGAAAGTTAAGTGTGATGGAGCTGGAGTAGTATTAGGATGGGTGACCGGCCGGAAAGTTTGACCAAGATATCAATTTAATTAAATATTAAGTGTAATTAGTGTTAAAAATGTTCAAAGTGAGAGATTAACGAGTCGAACAATTCAAAGATTCAAAAATTGAGAAACAAATAAATAGAACTTATTAAAAATAAAAAAATATTTTTGCAACCTGTCGACAAGCTATGCCGACGGCCGCTACGCCGAGGGCATTGCTCTCGGCGTAGCATACGCCGACGGCCTCTATGTGCTCCGTCGAGGGAGCCCTTTGCCGAGGAGGCTACGCCGAGGACAGCCGTCGGCGTACCATACGCCGAGGGAATTTTAGCCTACGTCGACGGCTTTTTGCCCTCGGCGTAGCGCGCGCGTCCTGTAGTGACAATACTCTGACTATATTTTTTCTCATTAATTGTTATGCAACTTCTTATTTTTGCCAACGACGGTTGTCGCGCACACACTTTTCTTTACCACGCACTATAGGACATAGGCACTACGCCGAGGGCAAAAAGCCGTCAGCATAGGCCAAAATGCCCTCGTTGTATGGTACGCCGACGGCTGCCCTCGACGGAACATATACAGGCCGTCGGCGTATAGAAATGTTGTCGGCGTACGCTACGTCGATGGCTTTGCCCTCGGTGTAGCGGCCGTCGGTATAGCCTGTTGGCCGGTTGCAAAAACAATTTTTTTTTAAAATATTTTTTTTATTTTTTTTCTCAATTTGTTTAATCTTTGAATTGTTAGAATTGTTAATCTCTCACTTCGAATATTTTTAATACTAATTCCATTTAATATTTAATTAAATTGCAGTCTTGGTCAAACTTTTCGGCTGGTCACCCATCCTAATACTACTCTAGCTCCAGCACGCTTAACTTTCTCGTTCCTTCGGAATCTGTTTTCGCAAAGTAATTCATACATTGTTGTCAATACTATGATATCAATCCTATTAACTCTTATATCATCATGTCATATGTTTGTATTTTTTGATATTACAAATAATTATTTAAATAAACATTAATGAATAAGTAAAAATATATTGAATTCAAATAAAAATATAACAATTTTACTTTTTTGTATTTTTTCTATTTAATATGGAATAACTAATATCTTTAAATCCGTAAATCGGAATTCGACAAATAATATGTCTAAATTGATCAGAAAAATGAGAGGAATCCAAATATAATATCCATACCAACTAAACACTAACCCTCCGTTTTTAAATTAGCTATTTGGTGGTTGCTTCAGAAAATCTCCCTTTTTTAGCTCAGAAATTAAAAAATGCCTTTTTGGTACGATGAAAAGGAGAACTTGTGATGACCCACAAGTATAGGGGATCGCAACTGTCTTCGCAGGTAGTATTATCCAATTTATTGATTCGACACAAGGAGAGCCAAAGAATACTTGGAAGCCTTAAGAACTGAGTTGTCAGTTCAGCTGCACCTGGAAATAGGTATTGCTCATAGAAGTTTATCAGTAGCAACAGTTTGGTAGTAGCAACAGTAAAGCAGGTGCAACAGCAACAATAATAGTAATAGTGAAACAGGAGCAATAATAACAGTAACGGTAACAGTAGGATTCAAGTGCGGTAGGCATAGAGATGGATGGGCGGGCGTTGCATGGACGAGTCTAAACATGTAACTTCAGGATCTAAGGCATTGTAGATAAATAATAACAAGCATCCAAGTACTAAATAATCTTAGGCATGTGCTCCAAATATAGTCATACGTGCTCGCAATGAGAACTTGCACAACATCTTCTGTTCAGCCAGCCCGTGGCAGCGGGGCCTATAGGAAACTACTGAAAATTAAGGTGTTCCTTTTAATAGAGCACCGGAGCAAAGTATTAACACTCTGTGAACACATGTGATCCTCATACCACAGCCATCCCCTCCGGTTGTCCCAATTATTGTCACTTTGGTGCCTTTGGATCTAGATAATGATATGCGTACACAACTTGCAGATAAGATCACAAACAATACTATCATAATGATTCAATAATAAGTTCAGATCTGAGATCATGGCACTCGGGCCCTAGTGACAAGCATTAAGCACAACAAGTTGTAACAAAGTCAAATAGCACTAATAGAGATACTAGGCATAATGCCCTAACAGATCTTATTCGATTACATGATAGAACTCATCCAATCCCTACCATCCCCAAGGCTACAGTGGGGGATTACTCACTCATGGATGAGGGAAACATCGGTGGTTGATGGAGATGCGTTGGTGATGACAATGGCGATGATCCTCTCCAAATTCCCCGTCCCGGCAGGGTGTTAAAACAGAGTTTCTGGATCCGAATCTTGGTTTCTGGTGGCGGCGGCGGAGCGGAACTCTTTCTGGAAAACTATCGAACCCCCCTCAGTTTTAGGTCGAAAGGCAACTTATAGGCGGAGAGGGAGGCCGAGGGGGCTCCTGGGGTGGCTGCCCCCCAGGCGCGGCTAGTGGTGGGCCCGCCCCTGGCATGGGTGTGTCCCCCTAGGCCTCCTCTCCGTCTCGTGTTCTGGCTCCGTGTGGATCTTCTGGTGAAATATAATTTTTGGCATATTTTCCGGGATTCTTCCTGATAGTTCATTTTCTGCACAAAAACTAGACAACAAGGTAATTCTGCTGAAAACAGCGTCAGTCCGTGTTAGTTGTATCCAAATCACACAAGTTTAGAGGAGAAACAATAGCAAAATGTTCGAGAAAGCAAATACGTTTTGGACGTATCAACTGTAGGGGTTCGTAGCATGGAAAACAAAAATTTTCTACCGCATGCAAACAAACAAGACAAGATCTATCTACTAGATTGTAGCAAAGAGTCGATAGAGGAACTCACCCTCAAAGATTCCAAAGCGGTTAACGAGAGCAGATTCTCGTGGGTGATGTAGTCGTACTCTTGCTGATCTCAAGATCGCGTAGACGATCCTTACGGCGCTGCGTTCCGGCAGCGCTTCCGCAGTCGGTCACACGTTCGGTACTCGATGAAGGCCTTCCTCTCCCTTGTTCCAACAGTAAGCGGAGGTTGTAGCACTCTCCTCGCGATTCCGGCAGTACGATGGCGTGGTACCAGAAGTAGAGGGGAGATCTCGCAGGGCTTCGCCTTAAGCCGGAGCGAGTATGGTGGACTATGAGAGAGGCCCTTGGTGATCTAGGGTTTAGAGGGCACCAAGGAGAGGGTGTGGCTGGCGGCTATGGCTTGGGGAAGCCCCAAGTCACCGATTTGGAGGGGAAACCCTAGGCGACGGCTGCACTTGGAGGTGGAGGCGCGCATGAGCTAGGGTTTTAGGTGTAGGGAAGAGGGGCAGCCCTGCCCCTCTTCATATAGGTGGGAGGGCGCGGCTTGGGAGGAGGGAGTCCTCCCCCAAGTCGGCCTCCTTGGCCGGCGGGTGGAGGGAGAGGAACTCCTCCCCAAGTAGGTTTCCTACTCTCCCTCCACCAAGCAAACTTGCCGTTTGACTTTTTCAAATTGGCGTTTGACTTTCAAACTAGGATTTGATTTCTTCCTTTATTTTGCCCAGCCAAATGACCTAGTACATGATGAAACCATTCCATATTGTTATGACACATTCATGTACCCTTCCCCTCCGGAGTGTCGGTCCTTCCGGACCCTTCTAGAACATTCCCGATGAAAACACCGAAATCATTCCCCAACTCCGAAACAGGACTTTCCTTATATGAATCTTATTCCCCGGACCATTCCGGATCTCCTCGTGATATCTCGGATCACATCCGAGACTCCGAACAACATTCGGTATCTTACTCATCATTCCATAACTACTCAACAACATCGAATCCTTAAGTGTGTCTCCCTACGGTTCGTGAATTATGCGGACATGACCGAGACACTTCTCCGATCAATAACCAATAGAGGAATCTGGAAATTCATATGGCTCCCACATATTTCTACGATTACTTTGCGATCGAATGAACCACTTACATACGATACCAATTTCCCTTTGTCTCACGATAGTTTACTTATCCGAGGTTTTGATCGTCGGTATCTCTACATACCTAGTTCAACCTCGTTACTGATAAGTACTCTTTTCTCGTTCCCGTGGTATGTGATCCCTTGTGATCCAGTCACATGCTTGCAAGCCAATTGGATGACATTCCACCGAGAGGGCCTAGAGTATATCTATCCGTCATATGGATGGAAAAATCCCACTCTTGATCCATGTACCTCAACCCATACTTTACGAACACTCAATGCCACCTTTATAGCCACCCAGTTACGGTGTGGTGTTTGATGCCATCAAAGCATCCTTCCGGTGATAGTGATTAGCATGATCTCATGGTCGAAGGAATTAAGTTACTATGTATCAGAAATCTTATAGAAATTGAACTATTAAAATGACTTGATCTTTATGCTACGTTTATCTACAGGAGTATGTCCATCATACCATTCTCCTAATGATATGATCTTGTTGTTAACAACATCTCAATGTTCATGATCGAGAAACCATGATCATCTATTAACCAACAAGCTAGTATTGTAAAGAGGCTTTTACTAGGGACTCTAATTTAGTTAACAAATCACACAAGTATTAATGTTTTTGGTTAATATTATTATAGCATGAATGTAAACATTTATCATAAACACAAAGATATAATAATAACTACATTTATTATTGCCTCTAGGGCATATCTCCAACATCAACTCCCCCAATCTTAACTTATTGCTTGTCCTCAAGCAATTCAGTTGAAAACCGAGTGCGATAAAAGAACTTTCACGAACACTTTGCTTCATATGATGTAAATATTCTCAGCACAGGAGTAGATGCTTAGAAAATTCATAATAAATAGTATGCAACTAAGTCTACTCAATAGTCAATGCAAGCTATGAAGAGAAACCAACTCAATAATAATAAGTAGCATGAAACATAAACATAAGCAACATTGCAATACTCATAATAAGGTATGATAGAGTGGTATCTCACTTGCCTTTGTTTGAAGAGCACAATATAAATGCCAAGGCACCTTTGAAGTTCACATGAAGACTAGAAGTAAAGATATCAGAGATACAAGCATCAAAGTCATGACATAATTAACCAAGTTTTGGAACAAACACAAGAATAACAACTATGCTCTCAAAAAGGTGCTCATAGAATAAGTGGCGACTCAACAAAGTTGTGAAAATGGTTTTGAAAGGTTTGAAAGGCTTCCCAATGCTGAAAGGAATGTACTCATTAGCTTTGAGCTCTCATTGCCCCTATCATAGGCATCTTTATGTGGTTAAGGTGAAAGTGAGGTCCACTCTAAATCATATGCTTGACAGACCATAAACTGGAAATCCAAAGTCCCTTGAGTACGAGGGTCGCTCTGCATGCTACTCAACTTTGGTCACCTAAAAGTTCTTGTCATTGTAAATACATGCATATCATCGAGATCAGCCAATAGGGTACCCCTTGCACATGGTACAGGAGCTTTCCCATAACCAAAATGACAAGGCAAGCAGACAATGAGCATCTCAGCAATCTTTTTATTTACCATATATATGCATAGATTTTTATTGAGGATGCTTCATGGATGCTCATTATGGTGACGCTGCAAGTTTCCACCATGATTAGGCATGGCTTAGGCTAGCGGCCCAGGTGTTTCTCTAACACAATGTATAAAATCCATGAACTCACAACCTCCCCTTTTATTTCACATCGTCGACATCCGTAAACAAAAGAGCAAGGAATCAAGTGAATGAGATATCCAAAAAGTGTTGAAAGCGTTCCTCGTGACAGCACGGTTCTGCTGACTCCCAGCATATAATTAGCAAGCATATAACTTTCATGGATAGGTCATGATGGTTCAGAATTATTAAGCGCAAAGAATAAAGTGTGCCATCAAGTTCGTGAGAGCTTCACTAACTAACTTTCTCAAAACATACAAACATTTTATTTTGGAAGAAAACACGGCATATATAAAATATGCACTAAAGTAGCAAATGGTGCTAATAGGTAGGTATGATGGACACAACTGGCAATATTGGTTTTGGGGAGTTGGAATCACAGGTAGAGCACATACTCAGTGCAAGTGAAGGCTAGCAATAGAAAGGGAGCGACAAACGAGAGAACAATAACTGTCATAGTCATGCTTGCAACAAAACAAGACTAATTATGGCATGAAAGTGATACAAGAACTCTGAGGCAAAATAAATCATCGAGGCTTACTGACTATTGATTAGTCATATGCATGCATGAGCATGTGCCAAGTCGATTCACATGAACAGTCAGAGGAGGATACCAAAATGTCATACCAAAGTATGAATAAAACAATGCAAGCAAACATTCAGATGACATGCTACAAACTATTAGCAAGCTGGAGCTAATCATAGACAAGCAAGAACTACTAAGCATCCATAATGACATACCCCTTACACAAACAGGCTAAGCATGCTCACAATGAAGAGTATATATACAAAAATAGAGTTCGTTACCAGCCTCTTACCACACCACAAGTTCTCTTAATCTTCATTATTGCTTTTCACTTGTGTGACTAGAATGATAACATGAAACCAAAATCCACTAAGGACGGCTGAACCCTGTAAAGAACTCACAAAACCAAAGAATACCAACAAATATTTTTGGTGTTTTCGAATGTTTAGAAACAATCAAACAAAGAAAAACTAAACAAAAACAAAGCAAACCAAACGAAGCAAAAATATTTTTGGATTTTTATTTTAAGGCGAATCAAAGCAAAGAAACAAAGAAACAAACCAAAAGAAACAATGAAAATATTTTTGGTATTTTTGGGTTTTTAGAAAGAAGCAACAAAAACCAAAAATAAAGCGAAAACAATGGATGTACAAAGAACCGACCGAACATGATATATATATGAGTGTGTGATGTCGGTATACCTCCCCCAAGCTTAGTCTTTTGGCCTAAGTGGGGCTCAATCCCATGGTGTCCAAGAGGATGAACCTCCGTAGTATGTCGAGGAAGCTCCCTCGTCCTGGTACGAGCTCGAGGCCTCCCTTGTGTAATACGCAGAGGGGTCGTATGATGGTGCTTCCTCCTGATAGTGCCCGTGGAAGTTAAGAGAGCGCAACTTGTCATCCATATCCGCCTTCGAATGTGACCAAGGTCCCTGAGAAATACTGAACAAACTGGTTTCGGGTAGAGGGATCTCTCTCTCTTCCCCGTCAATAAATAGCATTCTATAAACTAAGTTCTCAAGAGTAGAGCTAGTGGTGACAAAGTGGTGCGCCTTCATGGCAGCAAGATCAAGCCTCTGAGGAGCCAAAACTGTATCATGTGGATCAACAGCAATGTTCAAGGCAGTAGCAGCACGAGTAGCAATAATTCCCCCATAAATGGGTCCCTTAGCAGCTAAATGACGAGCAATGAGAGAACCAAGATTATACTTATCCTCATTGTTGAGCACAGCAGCTAAGAAGGACAATTGATAATTGGAAATATTACTAGTGTTCTCCCTACCAAGAACACTGGTGGCCAGATAGTAGGAAAAGTACCTGATGGCTGGAAGTTGAAATTTTTTATCTTTCCTCGTTGAGCTCTGCGGTCATCATCATTGGTTATTCCTCGGTAAAGCTCCAACAAATCAGCGGAAAGTGCTGGAATCTTCTTTGATGACCCAACTGTACCAAGTCCCAGGGCATTGCAAAATTTCTTCAAAGTCATAGAATGAGCCCTGCCATAAATTTTGAAAGACACATCAGGCTTGAACACACTATTAGTAAAGGATAAACTCTCCACAAATGTTTTAGTAAGCAAATCATATTGTGCGCTCTCATCCTGCATGTAACTTGTTAGTCCAGCCCTCTGAACCAAAGTCATAAAATCGTTAAGAATCCCAGCAGCTCGCAAGAAAGTTTGGCAAGGAAAGGTGGAGGGGTGCGCATCCCCTTCATCTCCCTTGTCACCAAATCACGGAGTGATGAGATCCTCATTGTATGAGGGTATAGTACTGGTAGATGACCTTGGAACCCTTGCCCTTCTAGGTGCATCACTCTCAAATATATCAGCAAATGTGTGGTGGTCCATGACTTCACTTCTCTAAAATTTTAAACAACCATCAAACCAAGTGATTTCTAAGTTGATAAATGATGAGAAACTACTATAGGAACTTGCTAGAGGACTACACATGCATCAAAACAAAGTTCCTAAGCATAGAACAAGCATGCAAGCTCAAATAACCTATTACCTATAGCAGCAAAATACTGAAGATACAATCTACCAATCACAAATCTAATTGGACAAGTGGAGGAGGAACATACCAAGGAACAATCCCTCCAAAAATCAGCACTTGAGATGGGCTGAACAAGGAGATCGAAAATCGCGAGCAAGAACAGCAAGAACTCGAGCTTGAGCGAGTTTTTCGATGTTTTTCGGGAGAGAGAAAGAAGATGGCTTTGAGGAGGCAACCTGGAGGGGCCTAGGTGGGCCACACCCCCCAAGCGCCGCCACCTGGTAGGCCGCGCCTACCATGAGTGTGGTGGCCTGGGGTGGCCCCCTGGGTCACTTCAGGTGCCTCCTTGCCTCTTTTTTCGAGGAAACATTTATTTTGAATTTTCTGGGATTTTTTGGGAAACTTTATTTTTGGCCAATTTTCAGGGTATGAAAATTGATTTTCTCATCAAAAGCCAAACTACAGGACCTCTAAGAAACTTAAACAAGTAAACAACTAGCAAAACTAAAGCTAAAGCAAAGACTAGGAAGGAGAAAAGTAAAAGAAAGCAAGTATAACCAAAGTGGAAACATTATTTTGTTCATTAAAATCCTTTTGTTAACAAGGTTGATCAAGTCTTGTTACCAAAACAATCTTATATGAACCAAAACTTTGCATTCCACAAGGTGATTATGTTACCTCATACTTGATAGCAATGGTCTCAATTATAATAGTTTCAAGATTTTCTTGTGGAATGGGACAATATAATTCCCCAACCTTGATGCTCTCAATATTTTCAATGGAATTCATGCAATAGCTCTTAACAACCTTCTTGGGGAAATAGACAGTGTGCTCTTTGTCAATAATATTGAATGAACCCCAAAACTATGGGCAATAACCCATGAAAATGGCCAATAGATCGCGTTGGATCCCCAAAACTACGGGCAATAGCTCATGAAAACGACCGTACAAAGAAAAAACGATGACTTTGTAGGCATACCTCTCAAACATGTAAATCGCCCTGGAACCCCTAAACTATGGGCGATACCTCATGAAAACGGCCATAAAAGGCAAAAACTATGATTTTTTGGTCATACCTCTCAAACATGTAAATCGCCCTGGAACACCAGAACTATGGGAAATAGCTCATGAAAACGGCCATAAAACGCAAAAACGAAGAATTTTTGGTCATACCTCTCATACACATAAATCGCCCTGGAACCCCAAAACTATGGGCAATAACTCATGAAAATGGCCAATAGATCGCCCTGGAACCCCAATACTATGGGAAATAGCTCATGAAAATGGCCATACAAAGAAAAAATGACGACTTTTTGGGCATACCTCTCAAACATGTAAATCGCCATGGAACCCAAAACATATGGGCAATACCTCATGAAAACAGCCATAAAACGCAAAAACGACGAATTTTCGGTCATACCTTTCAAACACATAAATCGCCCTGGAACCCCAAAACTATGGGCAACAACTCATGAAAATGGCCAATAGATCGCCCTGGAACCCCAAAACTATGGGCAATAGCTCATGAAAACGGCCATACAAAGAAAAAAATGACGACTTTTTGGGCATACCTCTCAAACAGGTAAATCGCCCTGGAACCTCAAAACTTTACGCAATAGCTCTTGAAAACAACCATAAAATACAATAACGACGAATTTTTCGTCATACCTCTCAAACATGTAAATCGCCCTGAAACCGCAAAACTATGTGCAATAACACATGAAAATGGCCATAAAATGCGAAAAAGACGAGTTTTTGGTTATAACTCTGAAACATGTAAATCTTCCTGGAACCCAAAACTGTGGGCAATAACTCATGAAAACGGCCATAAAATGTAAAAACGGTGACGTTTTGGTCATACCTCTCAAACACGTAAATCGCCCTGGAACCCCAAAACTATGGGCGATACCTCATGAAAACGACCATAAAAGGCTAAAACGGTGACTTTTTGGTCATACCTCTCAAACATGTAAATCGCAATAGAACCCCAAACTGTGGGCAATAACTCATGAAAACGGTCATAAAACGCAAAACAACAAGTTTTTGGTCATACCTCTAAAACATGTAAATCACCCTAGAACCCCAAAACTATGGGCAATAGCTGAGTAAAACGACCATAAATTGCAAAACGACAAGTTTTTGGTCATACCTCTCAAACACGTAAATCGCCCTGGAACCCCAAAACTTTAGGCAATGGCTCATGAAAACAGCCTAAAATGTAATAACGACGACTTTTTGGTCATACCTCTCAAACATGTAAATCGCCCTGAAACCGGAAAACTATGTGCAATAACTCATGAAATTGGTCATAAAATGCTAAAAAGACGAGTTTGTGGTTATAATTCTAAAACATGTAAATCTCCCTGGAACCCAAAACTATGGGCAATAACTCATGTAAACGGCCATAAAATGCAAAAATGATGACATTTTGGTCATACCTCGCAAACACGTAAATCGCCCTGGAACCCCAAAACTATGGGCAATACCTCATGAAACCGGCAATAAAAGGAAAAAATGGTGAATTTTTGGTCATACCTCTCAAATATGTAAATCGCACTGGAACCCCAAAACTGTGGGCAATAACTCATGAAAATGGCCATAAAATGCAAAAACGACGAGTTTTTGGTCGTAATTCTAAAACATGTAAATCGCCCTAAAACCCCAAAACTATGGGCAATCGCTCAGTAAAACGGCCATAAAACGCAAAACAACAAGTTTTTGGTCATACCTCTAAAACATTTAAATCGCCCTAGAACCCAAAACTGTGGGCAATAACTCATGAAAACGACCATAAAATGCAAATACGATGACTTTTTGGTCATACCTCTCAAACATGTAAATCGCCAAGGAACCCCAAAACTATGGGCAATACCTCATGAAAACGGCCATAAAAGGCTAAAACAATGACTTTTTGGTCATACCTCTCAAACATGTAAATGGCAATGGAACCTCAACACTATGGGCAATAACTCATGAAAACAGCCATAAAACGCAAAACGACAAGTATTTGGTCATACCTCTAAAACATGTAAATCACCCTAGAACCCCAAAACTATGGGCAATAGCTAAGTAAATCGGCCATAAAACGCAAAATGTCAAGTTTTTGGTCATACCTCTCAAACATGTAAATTGCCCTGGAACCCCAAAACTATGGGCAATAATTCATGAAAACGGTCATAAAATGGAAAAACGAGGAGTTTTTCGTCATACCTCGAAAACAAATAGATCGCCCTCGAACCCAAAACTATGGGCAATAGCTCATGAAAACGGGCATAAGAAGAAAAAACGACGGCTTTTTGGTCATACCTCTCAAACATGTAAATCGCCCAGGACCCCAAAACTGTGGACAATAACTCATGGAAATGGCCATAAAATGGTAAAAAGACGAGTTTTTGGTTATAACTCTCAAACATGTAAATCTCCCTGGAAACAAAACTGTGGACGATAACTTATGAAAACGTTAATAAAATTTAAAAACGAAGAAATTTTTGGTCATACCACTCAAACATGTAAATCGTTCACGAACCCCAAAACTATGGGCAATACCTTATGGAAATGGCCATAAAATGATAAAAAGAAGAGTTTTTGGTTATAACTCTGAAAAATGTAAATCTTCCTGGAACCCAAAACTGTGGGCAATAACTCATGAAAACAGCCATAAAATGCAAAAACGATGACTTTTTGGTAATACCTCTTAAACACGTAAATCGTCCTGGAACCCCAAAACTATGGGCGATACCTCATGAAAACGGCCATAAAAGGCTAAAATAGTGACTTTTTTGTCATACCTCTGAAACATGTAAATCGCCCTGGAACCCCAAAACTATGGGCAATACCTCATGAAAACAGCCATCAAACGCAAAAACGACGAGTTTTTGTTCATACCTCTCAAACACATAAATCGCCCTGGAACACCAAAACTTTAGGCAATAGCTCATGCAAACAACCATAAAATGTAATAACGACGACTTTTTGGTCATACCTCTCAAACATTTAAATCACCCTGAAACCGCAAAACTATGTGCAATAGGTCATGAAAATGGCCATAAAATGCTAAAAAGACGGGTTTTTGTTTATAACTCTAAAACATGTAAATATCCCTGGAACTCAAACCTATGGGCAATAACTCATGAAAACGGCCATAAAATGCAAAAACGATGACTTTTTGGTCATACCTCTCAAACAAGTAAATCGTCCTGGAACCCCAAAACTATGGGCCATACCTCATGAAAACGGCCATAAAAGGAAAAAATGGTGACTTTTTGGTCATACCTCTCAAACATGTAAATCGCAATGGAACCCCAAAAATGTGGGCAATAACTTATGAAAACGGCCATAAAATGCAAAAACAACGAGTTTTTGGTCGTAATTCTTAAACATGTAAATTTCCGTAAAACCCCAAAACTATGGACAATAGCTCAGTAAAACGGCCATTAAACGCAAAACGACAAGTTTTTGGTCATACCTCTAAAACATGTAAATCGCCCTGAAACCCAAAACTGTGGGCAATAACTCATGAAAACGGCCATAAAACGCTAAATTGATGAGTTTTTGGTCATAACTCTAAAACATGTAAATCACCCTGGAACCCAAAATTATGGGCAATAACTCATGGAAATGGCCATAAAACGGTAAAAATACGAGTTTTTGGTTATAACTCTTAAAATCTCCCTAGAAACTAAAACTGTGGGCAATAACTCATGAAAACGTAAACAAAATGCAAAAACGACGAGTTTTTGGTCATACCTCTCAGACATGTAAAACGCCCTGGAACCCCAAAACTATGGGCAATAGCTCATGAAAACGGCCATAAAACGCAAAAACGACGATTTTTTGGCCATACCTAAACACGTAAATCGCCCATGGAACCCCAAAACTATGGGCAATAACTCATGAAAATGGCCAATAGATCGCCCTGGAACCCTAAAACTATGATCAATAGCTCATGAAAATGACCGTACATAGAACAAACGACGACTTTTTGGGCATATCTCTCAAACATGTAAATCGCCCTGGAACCCCTAAACTATGGGCAATACCTCATGAAAATGGCCATAAAAGGCAAAAACTATGACTTTTTGGTCATACCTCTCAAACATGTAAATCGCACTGGACCCCAAAACTATGGGCAATAGCTCATGAAAACGGCCATAAAACGCAAAAACGACGAATTTTTGGTCATACCTCTCAAACATGTAAATCGCCCTGGAACCCCAAAACTATGGGCAATAACTCATGAAAATGGCCAATAGATCGCCCTGGAACCCCAAAACAATGGGAAATAGGTAATGAAAACGGCCATACAAAGAAAAAACGACGACTTTTTGGGCATACCTCTCAAACATGTAAATCGCCTTGGAACCCAAAAACTATGGGCAATACCTCATGAAAACAGCCATAAAACGCAAACACGATGAATTTTCGGTCATACCTTTCAAACATATAAATCGCCCTGGAACCCCAAAACTATGGGCAATAACTCATGAAAATGGCCAATATATCGCCCTGGAACCCCAAAACTATGGGCAATAGCTCATGAAAATGGCCATACAAAGAAAAAACGACGAATTTTTGGGCATACCTCTCAAACATGTAAATCGACCTGGAACCGCAAAACTTTACGCAATAGCTCATGAAAACAACCATAAAATACAATAACGACGAATTTTTCGTTATACCTCTCAAACATGTAAATCGCCCTGAAACCGCAAAACTATGTGCAATAACTCATGAAAATGGCCATAAAATGCTAAAAAGACGAGTTTTTGTTATATCTTTGAAACATGTCAATCACACTGGAACCCCAAAACTGTGGGCAATAACTCATGAAAACGGCCATAAAATGCAAAAACGATGACTTTTTGGTCATACCTCTCAAACACGTAAATCACACTGGAACCCCAAAACTGTGGGCAATAACTCATGAAAATGGCCATAAAATGCAAAAACGACGAGTTTTTGGTCGTAATTTTAAAAGATGTAAATCGCCCTAAAACCCCAAAACTATGGACAATAGCTCACTAAAACGGCCATCAAACGCAAAACGATAAGTTTTTGTTCATACCTCTAAAACATTTAAATCTCCATGGAACCTAAAACCGTGGGAAATAACTCATGAAAACGCCCATAAAATACAAAAACGATAACTTTTTGGTATACCTCTCAAACACGTAATCGCCATGGAACCCCAAAACTATGGGCAATACCTCATGAAAACAGCCATAAAAGGCTAAAACAGTGACTTTTTGGTCATACCTCTAAAACATATAAATCACCCTAGAACCCCAAAACTATGGGAAATAGCTAAGTAAAACGGCCATAAAACGCAAAACGACAAGTTTTTGGTCATACCTCTCAAATTTTATATCGCCCTGGAACCCAAAACTATGGGCAATAATTCATGAAAACGGCCATAAAATGGAAAAAAATAAGAGTTTTTCGTCATACCTCTAAAACAAATAGATCGCCCTCAAACCCAAAACTATGGGCAATAGCTCATGAAAATGGGCATAAGAAGAAAAAACAATGGCTTTTTGGTCATACCTCTCAAACATATAGATCGCCCTGGAACCCAAAAACTATGGGTAATAACTCATGGAAATGGCAATAAAACGGTAAAAAGACGAGTTTTTGGTTATAACTCTCAAACATGTAAATCTCCCTGGAAACCAAAACTGTGGACAATAACTTATAAAAACATAAATAAAATGCAAAAACGATGAGTTTTCGGTCATACACTGGTGGAAACGGGGCTATAGGTCCCGGTTGGTACGGGGCTTTAGTCCCGGTTGCCCAACCGGGACGGGGCAATCGGGACTAAAGCCCTAACCTGTAGTCCCAGTTGCCCCACCAACCAGGACAAAAGGGGGCGCACGTGGCAGCGGCAGAGGGCGGGGGGGGGGGGGGGGTGGAGCATTAGTCCCGGTTCGTAACACGAACCGGGACTAATAACCTTCTGCCACGGCAGAGAATTCATTTTGGCACACTTTGTTGCCGCGGCAGAGATTTGGCCCATTTCTCTGCCGCGGCAGAGAATTCCTTTAGGTTGTTTTATTGTTTATTTAGTGATTTGCACTTATCAATGAAGGAACCTTATATTACATCATGAATATCATGACAATATTACATTGAATACAAGGATCGAGTTCATGCACTACATACAAAAGTTGCTATTCGATGCTACCGGCCAATTCCTTCAAAATTGCTATTTTTACAATCCCTATTGTCTATACATAACCGAATATTATTCCCCTTTTGGGTCTAGGACTTCTGCATCCAAGAATTCCGCCAATTCCTCCTGAATTGCTCGTACGCGATCCTTTGGCAGAAGACCGTCCCGTAGACGTTCGATCTGATTTAAAAAAGGAGTCAGCCTATATGAATGAAACTAAACACAATTTGATTGTAATTAAAAACTATAGAAATTGTTTACATACGTGGAGTTGCTCTAAATTTCTGCCCTTCTCATCGCACGTCTGCCGGATGAACTCGCAAACGTAGTATCCACATAGATTGTTACCTGGTCCCTGCGTCAGGCACTTTACGAGAACAGAGTTCAATCAAAATAATAATCAAGCATGATAATAACTGTATCAAAACTAGAATCAAAGAGATGCACGGATATAGCTAGTGGTGCTTACATTTAGTGGTTGAAATGTAAGCTCCTATTTCCAAACACCCCTAGCCTTTTTGGTGAACCGTTTCCAAGCGCTGCCCGGCGTAGAAAACGAATAAAATAAGTTATTAAGTACTTGGTATCATAAAATTCACGAACGTTGCCGATATAGTGTCGTAATGATTAGAATTACCGCTGGAGAAGTATCTGCATGTCCTTCCACGTCTCAAGGGATTTATGTTTCGAGTCCATGACTAGTACATGCCCTTTGTCAAGTTGAATGATTAACAGAATATAGTGGAAGATGCAAATGCATAACTAATCAATTATATACTTAATATCGAGTAAGCGAAATAGAAAGTGTATACAAGACAATAACACTCACTCGAAGTTGTAAGGAAATAGTATTTCCCTTTTGGTTTCTTGAAACCTTAACGCGTGTACTATATTATCCTCCGTATCCTGGGGGCTTATTTTAAGATTAGCTTCATGAACCCAATATGGGTCAATGAAGCCAATGTCATAGATTTGTCCTCTGCTGCATTCGAGAATCTTCATTCTGCATATTACAGTATGATAATATACATGCAATAAACAAAATAATATAGCTGGAGACTAAATTAATTACAGAATTAGTACTTACAGACAATAGGCACTGATGATCAATTTGTCCAAGGCGTCTTGATTGAATAATTGAAATAGTTCATCAAATTCAATGGATATCATGTCATCCTTTTCTTTCCCATGATGCTTTTTTGTAACCCTCAGCACTATCCAGTTAGCCCCGACCCTTGTGGCATGCATGTACCAGTTATGCAATCTTCCCATTTTTGTTGGAAGAATGTTTACCTCCTTAGGTTTGACGAGAGGTTTGCCGTACTGGTATTTGTATGCTACTTCACTCACGGGGAAGAACTCTAACTGGGATAAGTACTGGGCAATACTCATACCTTGAGCAGCGGCAGCTTCTCCGTATTGTGGAACTACCTCTGGATCATACTGCTCTTCGACCCCATATTTGCTCGACCCCACATTGGTTTGAGAAATCACCTTGAGAGGGGCGCAAGTCTGTTTTGCTTGTTCTCCGAGCTGGGCAACAGATTTCTCGCTTGCATCAGTACTGCTCTTCAAGGCTTTTTGTGCCGCATGTGACTTGAGAATAGAACGCTCATAGTCTGATGACAGCTTTGGCTCGGTTTGATGAAGAGTCTTTATCATTTTCAACACTTTGCCTTTTTCTTCTTTGGTGCTGGGGAACTCTGGCTCTTTCGGCCGCCTCAGCTTAGCGAAAAACGCTATCGTTTCGGCATCAACGATCGCCGCAGTCTCCTCTTCAGTACAGTCATAAGCTCTCTTGGGAGGAACCTTTGGTACTTTTGGAAGAGGCTCTTGTTTACGTTTCGGCGATCGCTTACGACGCACAGTAGCGGTACGCTTACGCTTTTTATCCTGAGGCGCCGGCGATGGCTCCCGCGGCGATGGCTGCACCGGAGATTGGTGAGGCGACGAAGCCGGGTGAGGCGACGAAGACGGATGCCGCGGCGGCGACGACCTCGCTGGAGACGGGTGAGGCGGCGGCGAAGATGGCCTTGGCGTGTGATTTCGAAGCACGATACATTCCTTCGGCCATAGAATGGTGATGTTTTTTGCGTCTCCCAGTACAGTCACATCCCCTTCACCTACAGGGTAGTGAAGATCCAAAACTTCAAAGGTGGGCATGATTTCATCCACCCCGACAACAGCGTAGCCCTCTGGAACCGGACGACAGTGGTAAGTTGGTGTGGGTCCAATTGGTAAGGCATAGCCGACTGCCACCTTCATTGATATGTTCACAACTTTGACATGTAGCTCGCAGTGTGTCATCTCTATGATATCATCCACTGGGTAGCCAACAGGAGCCATCATCGGTGCACCATCGTCATCGCCATTGTCATCACCCGGGACCTCGGTGGAAGCCACACTGCTTTTTCGATTATTCCATAGGCCGGTAGCATCGAATGCAGTGTGCTGCTGAGATGGGCCAGTAGTACTTTGCTCTTTAAGTGCGTTAATTTCATCTTTTTGTTGCTTTAATCGTTCTTCAATTAAACGCATTCGCTCTTTCTGACTATCTGCTTCAACTTCCGCCCTGTCCTTTCTCCTTTGACGGCTTCTATCAGGATATTTCTTCCTCTCTTCGGGAAACCTAGTCCTCCATGGTTCGGAGCCTCCAGTGCCTCGTGTTCGTCCATCATGTTCCTTATTTCCAAGGGCGAGTGTGAGCTCATCATTCTCTCTATCAGGAATGAAGTCCCCATCTTTAACAGCCTTTACTGCTTTTCTTATCCTCTCGATTGGCAAGGGGTCTTCTTTATGTCGTATGTTATATATACACCTCCCTTCCGAGTCCAACGTGCCCCCATGCCCGTAAAACCAATTCCTTGCACGTTCTACCCAATCGTCTGTCTCTGGGGTGATCTTTTTAGCACATAGTTCATTCTCAAGTTTCTCCCACTTAGGAATGCTAGCCCTGTAGCCACCTTGCCCCATAGTATGGTGATACTTCTTGTTAGCAGCATTCAGCTTATTCGTTGCAGACATTTTCTTAGCTTTTTCTGATGTCTTGTATTCCACAAACTCAGCCTAGAATGGTTTTATCTTCTCAAACTGAATATTCTTGAAATCGGGAGTCTTCTCTTTCACGACATAGTCAAGGTGCAATATTTTCTTCCAGTTGGTGAAACACTGGGCCATCTTCTTCAAAGCCCACTCCCTGACCTTAGCCTCCATGGCTCTCCCATGTTGTAAGGAGTCCTCAACTGGATCCTCCGCATTTGGATCCAGCTCTATCTTCGGTAGTTTGAAATTAACCATGAGCCTCTTCCACAGTAAATCTTTGGCGTGGTTAGGGACAAATAAACATGTTCCCTCTTCATCCGCATTAGCAGGACTATTCCAATTTCTAATGGTGATCTGGATTAAGTCCCTAACAATTACTCCGCATTGTGCCACAAATTTGTTTGCGACAACTTCGGGAGCCGTCGGTTTGCCGTCTTCAGCGACATCTTCGATCCTGAACCTCTTATGGTCTTGCAACTTTTTTCTTGGGCCTCGTCTGCTCTTTTCAGTAGATTCCTTCGATCCGGAGGGCTAAAAGAAGAAAGATCGTTGTTACTATTTCTATATAGATAGCAGATGATTAATTAATGAATTGATTATATTACATGCACCTCGCCGGAGCGGTCGTCTTCTCGATTACACAAGGCATCGCCTTCTCCCTCGCGGAAGGCAACACCTTCAACGTCAAACAAGTCGTCTATTCCGGTAAAAAGTGGATCACCCTCACCTGAGTTGTTCAGAAACGTTGATACGTCTAAATTTTCTTCCCCACGGATCACACCTTGGATCAACTCTTCCTTTTCTTCCTCTCTGACGCGTGGGTCCATATTTTCTGCATAGGTGGAAAAACGAATAAGTCAAAGCGGATAAAGGAGAAAGTTAGGTACGGTGTTGAGAGATATAAACCCTAATTCAGAGAAACCCTAATATATACATACACAATAATAAAAATGAAGAGAAACCCTAAACCCTAAACCTAGATACAAAAAGGAAACCATGTAGTAGATAGACACATCGTCGAACCCACATGCACCTAAGGGGTATTAATGATTCCTTATCTAAGATAGGGCTTTTAAGTTGCTTGACAATGTGAATCGGGTCTGGGGCTACCCACAGTGACTGACCAGTGGGGCCGAAGACCAATAATACCAAACTAATTAATAAACCTAATAATACCTAACTAATAATAAACCTAATAATCCAAGTTAATTTGCATTGGAATGTAACCCTAAGACATGCTCGATGATTTAATCGGGGTTCCAAGGGGTGAAAACCCTAACTCGGGGAAACTCCGGAACATATGAGAGGGGTGCATTTGTTCTTCTAATTATACTTGTCATTTAAGTTGTTGAACAATGCATGATTATAGGTTAGATATCTAGGTTTCATTTTTCTGAACATTTTGATATATTATTTGTATTTTTTTGACTTATAAATAAAAAGATATTGAATTTACAATATTCAAAACAATTTCTGAAAATAAATAAGTCTGGAATTATTTTTTACACCCACGCAAACTATACCCACAGCAACTGACTGATGGGCTGACTGATGGGCCCTGTGCCACATAGGCAGCCACATGAGAAAAGTGGGACAGAGGGGGCCGTTGGGTGTTTTTCACCAAGGCAGGGGTTACACACTGCCGCTGAAATTATATAGTCATTTCCTTCATATTTCTTGAAATTTGTGTATTTATCTGATTTTCTTCGTTTTCTGCAATAAATAGAACTAAAGTAGTAGGGAAATGAACTCTAATGAGTGAAGAGAAAACATATGTGGATGAAAGAAAATTGTTTGGAGATAAAAATTATGAAGTTGTTACTAATGGTGTCTCGGAGATTGTAGACGATAAATTTCCTAGACCATATAAATATTCAGACTGTATTAGCTGGTTATGATGCAATAAGTTGTTTTCTGATGTTTTTGTTTATTATACTATTTTTTGGTTATCCATAATCGCTGCACTATATCATTATCCTTCCCTGTATGCTCATAATATAATAATGGTAGTTCACCTGAAGTGCTGACAATTATATACTCATTTCCTTGTTTTATCAGGTTAAACATGCCATCAATGTCCTGCGTGATTTAGGTCCATACAGGGAAGACATAATAAAAGAACTTGCACCTCATCAAGATGATGGAAATGTATAACAGTGAAGGGAACTTGTAACTATGTACATGACCATAATACATGTACCGTGGTGTTGTTGTTCTTTGAAGTTCAAATTCTTGCTAGATAACTCATGAAGAAACTATTCTTTCTTAGTCTATGATAGATTGCATGTTCTTCTGTTAGCGTGTTATATTGGTTTATGTGAATATCATTGGTATAACATTTTATTGTGATGTCTGAAATATCCGTGGAAAATGCATTTTTATTCTGCTGCTTGGAATATTAGTGAAAAATGAATTTAATTTTTTTATTACCAAAATCCAAAATAGTGACAGGCTCATAATGAGCCTGTCACTACAAAACCCACAATGGCACAACATTTGATCGTAATCAGTGACATGCATCTATTTTGCATGTCACTAGTACACACGTACTAGTGACAGGCACACATAAATGTCTGTCACTAGTACACTTACTAGTGACAGGCACTTGCATGTCAGTAGTAGCCTCATACTAGTGACTAGTCATCAGTGACAGGGGCTTTGTCCGTCACTAATGGCAAGTTTGAGCCTGTCACTGATAGACTGTTCTGCAGTAGTGCTGCTCCACGCGGGCAAGCCACGCTGGCGCCACGCGAGCAAGGTGGGGTCAGGGCTGGTTTGATCGGCCCACGCGGTAGCCACGCAGAGGCCACGTCTGCCTCCACGTCGGACTCGCGCAGAGTCATCCCGCGCCAGCAGCCACGAGGAGGGGAGGAGGTGCCTGCCGATGGCGCCGCCACACCCGCCGCCGCCGCCGCACCCGCCGCGCCACGCCACGAGAGAAATCCCGTCGGTGCCTGCCAGCGGCGACAGGGGAGGGGGAGGACAGAGGCAGGGAGAGGGGGCATACCTTCTGGCGGCGATGACGCGCGGCGGTGGTGGCGCTGCTGGCGGCGTCGGGCGGGGGGGGGGGGGGGGGAGTAGCTGGGGCGCGCACAGACGGAGGCGGAGGTGGTGGCGGACGGAACGAGCGGGCTCGGGCAGCCTGCCGGCGTCGGGGACGGCGTGCTCGGGCAGCCTGCCGGCATCGGGGTTGGCTCCTATGCGCGCGTCGGTGAGAAGCAGAGAAGTGAGATGGGGAAGAAGAAGAGTAGGCGCGTCAGTTATAACCAAAGGACCTTTAGTCCCGGTTGGTGGATCCAACCGGGACTAAAGGGTTATACGTCCCGGTTGGAGCCACCAACCAGGACGTATACTCCAATATTTTCGACAGACCAAGGGTTGGCGCGCAGGGGGTCTTTAGTCCCGGTTGGTGGCTCCAACCGGGACATATTCCCCTGTTTTCAAATTTTTTTTAGGTATTTTCTCTCTGTTCCCGCCTTATTTTTTATTTTGGGGTTTAAATTTGTATTGTTTTTTAAATGATAATTAATTTGGAATTTAGAAAAACTTTAAACATAAAAAGTGTTTGGATTTGAATAAATAATTCCAAACCATTTTCTGTTTTAAAAAATAATTAATGTAACCATTTAAAATATGAACCATTTACAATTAAAAATGAATTAACTTATATTTTTTTAATATCAATTTGGAATTTAGAAAAACTTTAAACATAAAAAGTGTATGGATTTGAATAAATAATACAAAACCATTATCTATTTTTAAAAAATAATTAACGTAACCATTTAAAATGAATTAACTTATAGTTTTGAATATTAATTTGGAATTTAGAAAAACTTTAAACATAAAAAGTGTTTGGATTTGAATAAATAATTCAAAACCATTTTCTGTTTTAAAAAATAATTAATGTAACCATTTAAAATATGAACCATTTACAATTAAAAATGAATTAACTTATATTTTTTTAATATCAATTTGGAATTTAGAAAAACTTTAAACATAAAAAGTGTATGGATTTGAATAAATAATCCAAAACCATTATACTTAAAATGAATTAACTTATATTTTTGAATATTAATTTGGAATTTAGAAAAACTTTAAACATAAAAAGTGTTTGGATTTGAATAAATAATTCAAAACCATTTTCTATTTTAAAAAATAATTAATGTAACCATTTAAAATATGAACCATTTACAATTTAAAATGAATTAACTTATATTTTTTTAATATCAATTTGGAATTTAGAAAAACTTTAAACATAAAAAATGTTTGGATTTGAATAAGTAATTCAAAACCATTTTCTGTTTTTAATGGGCGGAAAAAAAGGACGGAAAATAATGGGCGGAAAGAAAATTTGATTAGGATAGAACTGGAATTAAAGTACATAACGCAACTAATACAAAGTTACATAGAAGAACTGAAAATTAAGATACATGGCCAGATTAAGCCACAATCGGCCGAACTTGTCTTAAAATGTTGGAATAATTCAGTCATGCTCCTGCCTACACCTGTAATACTCGCCACTATAGTCATCGTACTCACCGTAGCAGTCGTCGCTATCGTTGTCGGGGTCGCCGTAGTTAAACCTTGAAGGTTGAGTACGAGTGGGCTGGACTTGAGGGTAGCACAGGCGGGGGCTAGAGTCGGCGGCCGTGTCGTAGGCCATGACGCTCTGGAGAGTCCGGCAACGCCACCACAGCCGACGACCGGCCTCGTTGAAGTTCGGAGGAGGTGGGCCCTCCTCCTCGTGCCTGGCGAGTGCCCTCTCACGCCGATCCACGAAGAAGGCTTCCCAAGTCGGGAAATAGTCGGGATGCCATCTGGGATTCCTCCGCTGCTCCGGCGTGAGCTCGAAGTAGTAGTGGTTCGTGATGGCCATCCGACGCGCCACACCTAGAGGGACAGGAGGAACCGGCACGCCTCCGGCGCTCAGCATCCAGCCGACGGGGACACAGTAGCCCGACGGGCAGGGGTAGTTCGAGGCGCAAAGCGCCTCCGCGTCCCTGGGAGTTAGTGCTACGGTGGAAGCCATGGGAAAGAGTGATGAGGTTGCAGATATGAGTCTAGAGATGTGCAATGACAATGGAGGCCAACCCTACATATATATAGTGAAGAATTGGCGGGAAGAACTGGAGGAAAGAACTGGCGGGAAGAAAAATGGCGGGAAAAATGGCGTGTCGACATTATGTCGTGCGGCGTGTACCTTGTCCCGGATGGTGTCACCAACCGGGACTAAAGATGAACCTGTAGTCCCGGTTGGAGACACCAACCGGGACAAGACACGAGTCAGCACTAATGATAGGGGTGAGTGTCGACATTATTTCGTATGTACAAACCGGACCCACTTCCTGCCGATTCGGCAGACATTTGTCCTTTTTACCCGGGATGGAAGAAAAGGTTTGAGATGTCCCTGTGGGGAGATAGTCCATGTAAGGTGGTCTAGTATTTTAGGAAAATGGGACGGTAGCATTCTGAACGGCATTTTGGTGGTTACTTCACAAAACGACCCGTTTTTTGCGCTCGGAAAATGGAAAAGGGCTTTCCCGTGCGACAAAAAGGAAAACTTCCTCCTGCAACATTGTTCTCCATACCAATGTCCACACACATGCATAATATGGGCACAACATCACAAACTATGCCGTGATTCAGCACATAACATCGGTCATTTGGACCGAAAGCCATGAAACCTCGAACATGATAGGTCATTTTGTGAAGGTTTTTTCGAAACATGATCAATATACCAAGTCTGGTATTTTTCCTTTCAACTATGTAACATAATATGACACCACGCGAAGGATTTTCATTGTTCGGATTTTTTTTGAATTTATTATGCCCGTTTTGAATTATCTGAATTTCTAACTATGGTCGAACCGGTGTGCATGAAGATAGGGGATGAGCATCGTTAGAACTTGCATTGGATCTCTAAAGAAACCACATATTGCGAGTCTAAAAATGATTTTTACAAAAAATCACGGGCGATAGATCATGTACCTGTAGTACAAACCGGACCCACTTCCTGCCGATTCGGCAGACATTTGTCCTTTTTACCCGGGATGGACGAAAAGGTTTGAGATGTCCCTGTTGGGAGATAGTCCATGTAAGGTGGTCTAGTATTTTAGGAAAATGGGAGGGTAGCATTCTGAAACGACATTTTGGTGGTTACTTCACAAAACGACCCGTTTTTTGCGCTCGGAAAATGGAAAAGGGCTTTTCCGTGCGACAAAAAGGTTGGTGTCACCAACCGGGACATTATGTCGTGGGACACATGCATAATATGGGCACAACATTATGTCGACATTATGTCGTGCGGCGTGTACCTTGTCCCGGATGGTGTCAGCAACCGGGACTAAAGATCAACCTGTAGTCCCGGTTGGAGACACCAACCGGGACAAAACACGAGTCAGCACTAATGATAGGGGTGAGTGTCGACATTATTTCGTAAGTGTCGACACTATGCCGAGCTGCTTGTACTATAAATAGGCATCCTTGCGAGTCCAGTCCTCCAGCCAGTTTGAGGCATCTCCAAGATGGTTTTCGAGAGCAGGGACACCACTGCGGCCAGTTTCAGGGAGATGCCGACGGAGCCCAGTCCTCCGGCATCTCCGAGAAACTGGTCATAGAGGCACTCCCTAATATGTGAAATTAGTTAGCTTCGAGGCGTATTGATCTAGTTAGAGAAGTTACAAGCTGCAAGATGGTTTTCGAGAGCAGGGACACCACCACGACCAGTTTCAGGGAGATGCCGCCGGATCCCAGTCCTCCGGCATCTCCAAGAAACTGGTCATAGAGGCACTCCCTAATATGTGACTGCGCGCGTTTGGAGATAAGATCTTAATGGTAAGTACGAATCGGAACAACTTCTTCATAGTCCCGGTCCAGCCACAAAACGGGACTAACACTCAAGACATTTATTAATATTAAAAACTGAGACTACAAAACCGGGACTAAAGGCCACAAACCGCGAAATATATCCTTCGGTCAAGCCACAAACCACGAAAGACATGAACTAGAGTTACATAATATGAGCATGAACTTCTTGGCATATGTCCTTCCTTATGATCGCTTCAGACGTAACCATGGAGCATCTTCTTTACTTAACGGAATGCTTGGGTCAGTTTTCACTATGAAGGGCGGAATTTCATCAAACTTGTTATAATCTTCTGACATGTCTGTCTTGTCCATGATTCCCACGATGTTTCTTTTTCCTGAAAGAACTATGTGACGCTTTGGCTCATCATATGATGTATTCGTTTGCATATTTTTTTCTTTTTTTCGGTCTGGAGGACATGTCCTTCACATAGAAAACTTAAGACACATCACTGGCTAGGACGAATGGTTCATCTCTATAACCAAGATTGTTGAGATCCACTGTTGTCATTCCGTACAACTGGTCTATCTTTACCCCTTCCCCATTCAGGTTGACCCATTTGCAGCGAAACAAAGGGACCTTAAAAGAGACTCCATAGTATAGTTCCCATATCTCCTCTATGTAACCATAATATGTATCCTTTTGTCCATTCTCGTCTATTGCATCAAAGCGGACACCACTATTTTGGTTGGTGCTCTTTTTATCTTGGGCGATCGTGTAGAATGTATTCCCATTTATTTCGTACCCTTGGAAATTCAATACAGTAGAAGATGGTGACGCGGCCAACAAGTATAGCTGATCTCCAACAGTGGTGTCATTCAAGAGATGTGTCCGCATCCAACCACCGAAAGACTTCATGTGTTCATCTGTAATCCATGATTCAGGCTTCCCCGGGTTTTTGGAGCGTACAATATTCTTGTGTTCCTCGATATACGGAGCTGCCAAGGTGGAATTATGTAGAACTGTGTAGTGTGCTTTAGTGAAAGAATTCCCGTCCCTACATATCATTGCTTTCTTTCCCAGCGTGCCTTTTCCACTTAGTCTTCCCTGATGCCGTGAGTCAGAAACACCAATAGGCTTAAGGTCAGGAATAAAGTCAACACAAAACTCAATGACCTCCTCTGTTCCATATCCCTTGGAGATGCTTCCTTCTGGTCTAGCACGGTTATGAACATATTGCTTTAAGACTCCCATGAACCTCTCAAAGGGGAACATATTGTGCAGAAATACCGGACCGAGAATGGCAATCTCTTCCACTAGATGAACCAGGAGATGCGTCATAATATTGAAGAAGGATGGTGGGAACACCAATTCAAAACTAACAAGACATTGTACCACATCCTTCTGGAACCTTGGCAGAATATCTGGATTGATTACCTTCTGAGATATTGCATTGAGGAATGAACACAGCTTCACAATGGGTACTCGAACATTTTCCGGTAGAAGCCCCCTCAATGCAATCGGAAGCAACTGCGTCATAATCACGTGACAGTCATGAGACTTCAGGTTTTGGAACTTTTTCTCTGCCATATTTATTATCCCCTTTATATTAGATGAGAAGCCCGACGGCACCTTGATACTGTAAAGGACTTAAAAAAAGATTTCCTTCTCTGCTTTGGTAAGAGCATAGCTGGCACGACTTAAGTGACGCCCTTTATCCGTCTTGTTATGTGTATGCATGTTCTTTGGGTCTTTCATAATTTGTTGGTCCTCCCGTGCTTCATGTGTATCTTTTGTCTTCCCATACACGCCTAGGAATCCTAGCAGGTTCATGCAGAGATTCTTCGTCACGTGCATCACGTCGATTGAAGAGCGGACACGCAGGACTTTCCAATATGGCAGCTCCAAATATAGATTTCTTCTTCCACATGGGTGCGTGTCCTGTAGCGACGACGTTCGGAACTGATTGACCGCCGGGACCCTTTCCAAAGATTACTTCTATGTCCTTGACCATACCAAATACATCATCACCAGCAGGGAGTTCAGGCTTCTTCCGGTGATCTGCCTCACCTTTGAAATGCTTGCCTTTCTTTCTTACGGGATGATTGGTCGGAAGAAATCGTCGATTTGCCAGGTACACAACCTTCTTGCATTTATGCAAATCTGTACCTTCGGTCTTATCTAAACAGTGGGTGCATGCCTTATATCCCTTGTTTATCTGTCCTGAAAGGTTACTAAGAGCAGGCCAATCATTGATGGTTACGAATAACAACCCTCGTAGATCAAATGGCTCCTGTTTGTTCTCATCCCACGCACGTACACCTGGTTTGCCCCACAACTGTAAGAGTTCTTCAACTAATGGCCTAAGGTACACATCAATGTTGTTGCCCGGTTGCTTCGGGCCTTGGATGAGCACTGGCATCATAATGAACTTACGCTTCATGCACAACCAAGGAGGCAGGTTGTAGATACATAGAGTCACGGGCCAGGTGCTGTGACTACAGCTCTGCTCCCCAAAAGGATTCATGCCATCCGTACTTAGACCAAACCATAAGTTCCTTGCGTCACCTGCAAAGTCTGGGAAGTCTCTCTCGATTTTTCTCCACTGTGACCCATTAGCAGGGTGTCTGAACTTCCCGTCTTTCTTACGGTCTTCTTTGTGCCATCGCAACAACCTGGCATGCTCTTTGTTTCTGAACATGCGTTTCAACCTTGGTATTATAGGAGCATACCACATAACCTTAGCAGGAACCCTCTTCCGGAGGGGCTCTCCCTCAACATCACCAGGGTCATCTCGTCTGATATTATACCGCAACGCATTGGATACCGGGCATTTATCTAAATTCTCATACTCCTTACCGCGGTAGAGGATGCAGTCATTAATGCATGCATGTATCTTTTGCACATCTAATCCTAGAGGACAGAGAGTCTTCTTTGCTTCGTAGGTACTCTCGGGAAGTTCGTTATGTTTTGGAAACTTCGGCTTCATTATTTTCAGCATCTTTTCAAATGAGGAGTCAGTTAGACCACACTCTACCTTCCATCACAACAATTCCAGTGTGGTACCGAGCTTTGTGCTGCCATCTTCACAATTTGGGTACAACAATTTCTTGTGATCTTCTAACATGCCCTCTAACTTCAACTTCTCATTTTCTGTTTCACAGTCTCGCTTTGCATCAGAAATGACCCTACCAAGTTCATCAGCCGGCTCATCTGATGCCCGTTCTTCACCTCTTTCCTCTCCATTGTCTTCCATTGCAGTATCACTGTATTCAGGAAACATATGATGATAGTTGTTATCATCATCTTCTTCTTCACCATCTTCCATCATAACCCCTCTTTCCCCGTGCTTGGTCCAACAATTATAGTTGGGCATGAAACCTTTCATAATCAGGTGGCCACGAATGATTTTCGAGGAAGAGTACTCCTTGTTGTTCCAACATTGAACACATGGACAACGTATAAATCTATTCTCTTTGTTTGCCGTAGCCACATCGATAAATTTATCCACGCCTTTGATATACCCGGCGACGCGCCGGTCACCGTACATCCATTCCCGACCGTTCATCTGCATCATATAAGTAAGTTTATCAAAAAACAGGACATCATAAATAGTGAAATAACCAATTCACACCGACACATGAATTGTATCAATGACCTAGAAAAGATAAGATTGCTAACCTCGATCGAGGGAAATAAAGAGGAGAAAGCTCAAGTGCGTCTCGGACACCTTCTATATTTTTGTTCTATGAGAAATTCAACGGGATTTTTCACTCAAACATTTCATCAAACACCTTCAATGCATGCATAGAAGAGAAAAAACTAGCACACCCCTCACACCTTCCACCATTCGAAAAAACAGAGTGGAGGCAGAGGGGGCTGGGGCGTTGCATTTATAGAGGGCAGGAGAATACGTCCCGGCTGGAGCCACCAACCGGGACTAAAGGTGCGTGCCACGCCACGTCGCTATGGCCAAACCTTTAGTCCCGGTTGGTTGCTCCAACCGGGACGTATTCCCCCTTATCAACCGGGACGCATGCCCCTGGCCCCGTGCCCGCTCCAACCGGGACGCGTGCCAGCATTAGTCCCGGTTGGTGGCGCAACCGGGACTAATGCTCCGAGGGGGCGCGAACGGATGGCATGTTTTCTACTAGTGATATCTCTCAAACATGTAAATCGCCCTGGAACCCCAAAAATATGGGCAATACCTTATGGAAATGGCCATAAAACGGTAAAAGACGAGTTTTTGGTTATAACTCTAAAACATGTAAATCTCCCTGGAACCCAAAACTATGGGCAATAACTCATGAAAACGGCCATAAAATGCAAAAACGATCACCTTTTGGTCATACCTCTCAAAAACGTAAATCACCCTGGAACCCCAAAACTATGGGCGATACCTCATGAAAACGGCCATAAAAGGCTAAAACGATGACTTTTTGGTCATACCACTCAAACATGTAAATCGCAATAGAACCCCAAAACTGTGGGCAATAACTCATGAAAACGGCCACAAAACGCAAAACAACAAGTTTTTGGTCATATCTCTAAAACATGTAAATCACCCTAGAAACCCAAAACTATGGGCAATAGCTCAGTAAAACGGCCATAAAATGCAAAACGACAAGTTTTTGGTCATACCTATAAAACATGTAAATCACCCTGGAATCCAAAACTGTGGGCAATAATTCATGAAAACGGCCATAAAATGCAAAAACGAAGAGTTTTTTGTCATACCTCTAAAACAAATAGATCGCCCTGGAACCCAAAACTATGGGAAATCGCTCATGAAAATGGGCACAAGAAGAAACTACGACGGCTTTTTGGTCATACCTCTCAAACATGTAAATCGCCCTGGAACCCCAAAACTGTGGGCAATAACTCATGGAAATGGCCATAAAACGGTTAAAATACGAGTTTTTGGTTATAACTCTCAAACATGTAAATCTCCCTTGAAACAAAAACTGTGGACAATAACTCATAAAAACGTAAAAAAAATGCCAAAACGACGAGTTTTTGGTCATACCTCTCAAACATGTAAATCGCCCTGGAACCCTAAAACTAAGGGCAATAGCTCATGAAAACGGCCATAAAACGCAAAAACGACAACTTTTTGGTAATACCTCTCAAACACGTAAATCGCCCTGGAACCCCAAAACTTTAGGCAATAGCTCATGAAAACAGCCATAAAATGCAATAACGACGACTTTTTGGTCATACCTCTCAAACATGTAAATCGCCCTGAAACCGCAAAACTATGGGCAATAACTCATGGAAATGGCCAGAAAGCGGTAAAAAGACGAGTTTTTGTTTATAACTCTAAAACATGTAAATCTCCCTGGAACTCTAAACTATGGGCAATAACTCATGAAAATGGCCATAAAATGCAAAAATGATGACTTTTTGGTCATACCTCGCAAACACGTAAATCGCCCTGGAACCCCAAAACTATGGGCAATACCTCATGAAAACGGCCATAAAAGGAAAAAATGGTGAATTTTTGGTCATACCTCTCAAACATGTAAATCGTACTGGAACCCCAAAACTATGGGCAATAGCTCAGTAAAACGACCGTAAAACGCAAAACGACAAGTTTTTGGTCATACCTCTAAAACATTTAAATCGCCCTGAAACCCAAAATTGCGGGTAATAACTCATGAAAACAGCCATAAAATGCAAAAATGATGACTTTTTGGTCATACCTCTCAAACATGTAAATCGCCATGGAACCCCAAAACTATGGGCAATACCTCATGAAAACGGCCATAAAAGGCTAAAACAGTGACTTTTTGGTCATACCTCTCAAACATGTAAATCGCAATGGAACCCAAAAACTATGGGCAATAACAAATCAAAAACCATAAAACGCAAAACGACAAGTTTTTGGTCATACATCTAAACATGTAAATCACCCTAGAACCCCAAAACTATGGGCAATAGCTAAGTAAAACAACCATAAAACGCAAAACTATGTGGAATAACTCATGAAAATTGCCATAAAATGCTAAAAAGACGAATTTTTGGTTATAACTCTAAAACATGTAAATCTCCCTGGAACCCAAAACTGTGGGCAATAACTCATGAAAACGGCCATAAAATGCAAAAACGATCACTTTTTGGTCATACCTCTCAAAAACGTAAATCATCCAGGAACCCCAAAACTATGGGGCGATACCTCATGAAAACGACCATAAAAGGCTAAAACGATGACTTTTTGGTCATACCACTCAAACATGTAAATCGTAATAGAACCCCAAAACTGTGGGCAATAACTCATGAAAATGGCCACAAAACGCAAAACAACAAGTTTTTGGTAATATCTCTAAAACATGTAAATCACCCTAGAACCCCAAAACTATGGGCAATAGCTCAGTAAAACGCCCATCAAATGCAAAACGACAAGTTTTTGGTCATAACTATAAAACATGTAAATCACCCTGGAATCCAAAACTGTGGGCAATAATTCATGAAAACGGCCATAAAATGCAAAAACGAAGATTTTTCCGTCATACCTCTAAAACAAATAGATGGCCCTGGAACCCAAAACTATGGGCAATCGCTCATGAAAACGGGCACAAGAAGAAACTACGACGGCTTTTTGGTCATACCTCTCAAACATGTAAATCGCCCTGGAACCCCAAAACTGTGGGCAATAACTCATGGAAATGGCCATAAAACGGTAAAAAGACGAGTTTTTGGTCATAACTCTCAAACATGTAAATCTCCTTTGAAACAAAAACTGTGGACAATAACTCATAAAAACATAAATAAAATTCCAAAACGACGACTTTTTGGTCATACCTCTCAAACATGTAAATCACAATAGAACCCCAAAACTATGGGCAATAACTCATGAAAACGGCCATAAAACGCAAAACAACAAGTTTTTGGTCATATCTCTAAAACATGTAAATGACCCTAGAACCCCAAAACTATGGGCAATAGCTCAGTAAAACGGCCATAAAACGCAAAAACGACAAGTTTTTGGTCATACCTATAAAACATGTAAATCACCCTGGAATCCAAAACTGTGGGCAATAATTCATGAAAAGGGCCATAAAATGCAAAAACGAAGAGTTTTTCGTCATACCTCTAAAGAAAAAAGATCGCCCTGGAACCCAAAACTATGGGAAATAGCTCATGAAAACGGGCACAAGAAGAAACTACGACGGCTTTTTGGTCATACCTCTCAAACATGTAAATCGCCCTGGAACCCCAAAACTGTGGGCAATAACTCATGGAAATGGCCATAAAACGGTAAAAAGACGAGTTTTTGGTTATAACTCTCAAACATGTAAATCTCCATAGAAACAAAAACTGTGGACAATAACTCATAAAAACGTAAATAAAATGCCAAAACGTCGAGTTTTTGGTCATACCTCTCAAACATGTAAATCGCCCTGGAACCCCAAAACTATGGGCAATAGCTCATGAAAACGGCCATAAAACGCAAAAACGACAACTTTTTGGTCATACCTCTCAAACACGTAAATCGCCCTGGAACCCCAAAACTGTGGGCAATAACTCATGGAAATGGCCATAAAACGGTAAAAAGACGAGTTTTTGGTTATAACTCTCAAACATGTAAATCTCCCTAGAAACAAAAACTGTGGACAATAACTCATAAAAACGTAAATAAAATGCCAAAAGGACGAGTTTTTGGTCATACCTCTCAAACATGTAAATCGCCCTGGAACCCCAAAACTATGGGAAATAGCTCATGAAAACGGCCATAAAACGCAAAAACGACAACTTTTTGGTCATACCTCTCAAACACGTAAATTGCCCTGGAACCCCAAAATTTTAGGCAATAGCTCATGAAAACAGCCATAAAATGCAATAACGACGACTTTTTGGTCATACCTCTCAAACATGTAAATCGCCCTGAAACCGCAAAACTATGGGCAATAACTCATGGAAATGGCCATAAACGGTAAAAAGACGAGTTTTTGTTTATAACGCTAAAACATGTAAATCCCCTGGAACCCTAAACTATGGGCAATAACTCATGAAAACGGACATAAAATGCAAAAAACGATGACATTTTGGTCATACCTCTCACACACGTAAATCGCCCTGGAACCCCAAAACTATGGGCAATACCTCATGAAAACGGCCATAAAAGGCTAAACAGTGAATTTTTGGTCATACCTCTCAAACATGTAAATCGCAATGGAACCCAAAAACTATGGGCAATAACTCATGAAAAACCATAAAACGCAAAACGACAAGTTTTTGGTCATACATCTAAACATGTAAATCACCCTAGAACCCCAAAACTATGGGCAATAGCTAAGTAAAACAGCCATAGAACGCAAAACTATGTGGAATAACTCATGAAAATGGCCATAAAATGCTAAAAAGACGGCTTTTTGGTCATACCTCTCAAACACGTAAATCGCCCTGGAACCCCAAAACTGTGGGCAATAACTCATGGAAATGGCCATAAAACGGTAAAAAGACGAGTTTTTGGTTATAACTCTCAAACATGTAAATCTCCCTAGAAACAAAAACTGTGGACAATAACTCATAAAAACGTAAATAAAATGCCAAAACGACGAGTTTTTGGTCATACCTCTCAAACATGTAAATCGCCCTGGAACCCCAAAACTATAGGCAATAGCTGATGAAAACGGCCATAAAACGCAAAAACGACAACTTTTTGGTCATACCTCTCAAACACGTAAATTGCCCTGGAACCCCAAAACTTTAGGCAATAGCTCATGAAAACAACCATAAAAAGCAATAACGACGACTTTTTGGTCATACCTCTCAAACATGTAAATCGCCCTGAAACCGCAAAACTATGGGCAATAACTCATGGAAATGGCCATAAACGGTAAAAAGACGAGTTTTTTGTTATAACGCTAAAACATGTAAATCTCCCTGGAACCCTAAACTATGGGCAATAACTCATGAAAACAGCCATAAAATGCAAAAACGATGACTTTTTGGTCATACCTCTCACACACGTAAATCGCCCTGGAACCCCAAAACTATGGCCAATACATCAAGAAAACGGCCATAAAAGAAAAAAACGGTGACTTTTTGGTCATACCTCTCAAACATGTAAATCGCAATGGAACCCCAAAAATATGGGCAATAACTCATGAAAACGGCCATAAAATGCAAAAACGAGTTTTTGGTCGTAATTTTAAAACATGTAAATCGCCGTAAAACCCCAAAACTATGGGCAATAGCTCAGTAAAACGGCCATAAAACTCTCAAACATGTAAATCTCCCTGGAAACCAAAAATGTGGACAATAACTTATGAAAACATAAATAAAATGCAAAAACGACGAGTTTTCGGTCATACCTCTCAAACATGTAAATCGCCCTGGAACCCCAAAAATATGGGCAATACCTTATGGAAATGGCCATAAAACGGTAAAAAGACGAGTTTTTGGTTATAAATCTCAAACATGTAAATCTCCCTGGAACCAAAACTGTGGACACTTATGAAAACATAAATAAAATGCCAAAACGATGACTTTTTGGTCATACCTCTCAAACACGTAAATCGCCCTGGAATCCCAAAACTATGGGCGATACCTTATGAAAACGGCCATAAAAGGCTAAAACGGTGAATTTTTGGTCATACCTCTCAAACATGTAAATCGCAATAGAACCCCAAAACTGTGGGAAACTCATGAAAACGGCCATAAAACGCAAAACAACAAGTTTCTGGTCATACCTCTAAAACATGTAAATCACCCTAGAACCCAAAAACTATGGGCAATAGCTCAGTAAAACGGCCATAAAACGCAAAACGACAAGTTTTTGGTCATACCTTTAAAACATGTAAATCGCCCTAGAACCCAAAACTCTGTGCAATAATTCATGAAAACGGCCATAAAATGCAAAAACGCAGAGTTTTTCGTCATACATCTAAAACAAATAGATCGCTCTGGAACCCAAAACTATGGGCAATAGCTCATGAATACGGGCACAAGAAGAAAATACGACGGCTTTTTGGTCACACCTCTCAAACATGTCAATCACCCTGGAACCCAAAAACTATGGGCAATAACTCATGGAAATGGCCATAAAACGGTAAAAAGACGAGTTATTGGTTATAACTCTCAAACATGTAAATCTCTTTGGAAAAAAGACTGTGGACAATAACTCATAAAAACGTAAATAAAATGCAAAAAACGACGAATTTTGGTCATACCTCTCAAACATGTAAATCGCAATGAAACCCCAAAACTATGGGCAATAGCTTAGTAAAACGGCCATAAAACACAAAACGACAAGTTTTTGGTCATACCTCTCAAACACGTAAATCGCCCTGGAACCCCAAAACTTTAGGCAATAGCTCATGAAAACAGCCATAAAATGCAATACCGACGACTTTTTGGTCATACCTCTCAAACATGTAAATCGCCCTGAAACTGCAAAAGTATGTGCAATAACTTATGAAAACGTCCATAAAATGCTAAAAAGACGAGTTTTTGGTTATAACTCTAAAACATGTAAATCTCCCTGGAACCCAAAACTATGGGCAATAACTCATGAAAACAGCCATAAAATGCAAAAATGATGAATTTTTGGTCATACCTCGCAAACACGTAAATCGCCCTGGAACCCCAAAACTATGGGCAATACCTCATGAAAACGGCCATAAAAGGAAAAAATGGTGAATTTTTGGTCATACCTCTCAAACATGTAAATCGTACTGGAACCCCAAAACTATGGGCAATAGCTTAGTAAAACGACCATAAAATGCAAAACGACAAGTTTTTGGTCATACCTCTAAAACATTTAAATCGCCCTGAAACCCAAAATTATGGGCAATAACTTATGAAAACGGCCATAAAATGCAAAAATGATGACTTTTAGGTCATACCTCTCAAACATGTAAATCGCCATGGAACCCTAAAACTATGGGCACTACCTCATGAAAACGGCCATAAAAGGCTAAAACAATGACTTTTTGGTCATACCTCTCAAACATGTAAATCGCAATGGAACCCAAAAACTATGGGCAATAACTCATGAAAAACCATAAAACGCAAAACGACAAGTTTTTGGTCATACATCTAAACATGTAAATCACCCTAGAACCCCAAAACTATGGGCAATAGCTAAGTAAAACAGCCATCAAACGCAAAACTATGTGGAATAACTCATGAAAATGGCCATAAAATGCTAAAAAGACGAGTTTTTGGTTATAACTCTAAAACATGTAAATCTCCCTGGAACCCAAAACTGTGGGCAATAACTCATGAAAACGGCCATAAAATGCAAAAACGATCACTTTTTGGTCATACCTGTCAAAAACGTAAATCACCCTGGAAGCCCAAAACTACGGGCGATACCTCATGAAAACGACCATAAAAGGCTAAAACGATGATTTTTTGGTCATACCACTCAAACATGTAAATCGCAATAGAACCCTAAAACTATGGGCAATAACTCATGAAAACGGCCACAAAACGCAAAACAACAAGTTTTTGGTCATATCTCTAAAACATGTAAATCACCCTAGAATCCCAAAACTATGGGCAATAGCTCAGTAAAACGGCCATAAAATGCAAAACGACAAGTTTTTGGTCATACCTATAAAACATGTAAATCACCCTGGAATCCAAAACTGTGGGCAATAATTCATGAAAACGGCCATAATATGCAAAAACGAAGATTTTTTCGTCATACCTCTAAAACAAATAGATCGCCCTGGAACCCAAAACTATGGGAAATAGCTCATGAAAACGGGCACAAGAAGAAATTATGACGGCTTTTTGGTCATACCTCTCAAACATGTAAATCGCCCTGGAACTCCAAAACTGTGGGCAATAACTCATGGAAATGGCCATTAAATGGTAAAAAAACGAGTTTTTGGTTATAACTCTCAAACATGTAAATCTCCCTAGAAACAAAAACTGTGGACAATAACTCATAAAAACGTAAATAAAATGCCAAAACGACGAGATTTTGGTCATACCTCTCAAACATGTAAATCGCCCTGGAATCCCAAAACAATGGGCAGTAGCTCATGAAAACGGCCATAAAACACAAAAACGACAAGTTTTTGGTCATACCTCTCAAACACGTAAATCGCCCTGGAACCCCAAAACCGTGGGCAATAACTCATGGAAATGGCCATAAAACGGTAAAAAGACGAGTTTTTGGTTATAACTCTCAAACATGTAAATCTCCCTAGAAACAAAAACTGTGGACAATAACTCATAAAAACGTAAATAAAATGCCAAAACGACGAGTTTTTGGTCATACCTCTCAAACATGTAAATCGCCCTGGAACCCCAAAACTATGGGCAATAGCTCATGAAAACGGCCATAAAACGGAAAAACGACAACTTTTTGGTCATACCTCTCAAACACGTAAATCACCCTGGAACCCCAAAACTTTAGGCAATAGCTCATGAAAACAACCATAAAATGCAATAACGACGACTTTTTGGTCATACCTCTCAAACATGTAAATCGCCCTGAAACCGCAAAACTATGGGCAATAACTCATGGAAATGGCCATAAAACGGTAAAAAGACGAGTTTTTGGTTATAACTTTAAAACATGTAAATCTCCCTGGAACCCTAAACTATGGGCAATAACTCATGAAAACGGCCATAAAATGCAAAAACGATGACTATTTCGTCATACCTCTCACACACGTAAATCGCCCTGGAACCCCAAAACTATGGGCAATACCTCAAGAAAACGGCCATAAAAGAAAAAAACGGTGACTTTTAGTCATACCTCTCAAACATGTAAATCGCAATGGAACCCCAAAAATATGGGCAATTACTCATGAAAACGGCCATAAAATGCAAAAACAACGAGTTTTTCGTCGTAATTTTTAAACATGTAAATCGCCGTAAAACCCCAAAACTATGGGCAATAGCTTAGTAAAACGGCCATAAAACTCTCAAACATGTAAATCTCCCTGGAAACCAAAAATGTGGACAATAACTTATGAAAACATAAATAAAATGCAAAAACGACGAGTTTTCGGTCATACCTCTCAAACATGTAAATCGCCCTGGAACCCCAAAAATATGGGCAATACCTTATGGAAATGGCCATAAAACGGTAAAAAGACGAGTTTTTGGTTATAAATCTCAAACATGTAAATCTCCCTGTAACCAAAATTGTGGACACTTATGAAAACATAAATAAAATGCCAAAACGATGACTTTTTGGTCATACCTCTCAAACACGTAAATCGCCCTGGAATCCCAAAACTATGGGCGATACCTTATGAAAACGGCCATAAAAGGCTAAAACGGTGAATTTTTGGTCATACCTCTCAAACATGTAAATCGCAATAGAACCCCAAAACTGTGGGAAACTCATGAAAACGGCCATAAAACGCAAAACAACAAGTTTCTGGTCATACCTCTAAAACATGTAAATCACCCTAGAACCTTAAAACTATGGGCAATAGCTAAGTAAAACGTCCATAAAACGCAAAACGACAAGTTTTTGGTCATACCTTTAAAACATGTAAATCGCCCTAGAACCCAAAACTCTGTGCAATAATTCATGAAAACGGCCATGAAATGCAAAAACGCAGAGTTTTTCGTCATACATCTAAAACAAATAGATCGCTCTGGAACCCAAAACTATGGGCAATAGCTCATGAATACGGGCACAAGAAGAAAATACGACGGCTTTTTGGTCACACCTCTCAAACATGTCAATCACCTTGGAACCCAAAAACTATGGGCAATAACTCATGGAAATGGCCATAAAACGGTAAAAAGACGAGTTTTTGGTTATAACTCTCAAACATGTAAATCTCTCTAGAAACAAAGACTGTGGACAATAACTCATAAAAACGTAAATAAAATGCAAAAAACGACGAATTTTTGGTCATACCTCTCAAACATGTAATCGCAATGAAACCCCAAAACTATGGGCAATAGCTCAGTAAAACGGCCATAAAACACAAAACGACAAGTTTTTGGTCATACCTCTCAAACACGTAAATCGCCCTAGAACCCCAAAACTTTAGGCAATAGCTCATGAAAACAGCCATACAATGCAATAACGACGACTTTTTGGTCATACCTCTCAAACATGTAAATCGCCCTGAAACCGCAAAACTATGTGCAATAACTTATGAAAACGTCCATAAAATGCTAAAAAGACGAGTTTTTGATTATAACTCTAAAACATGTAAATCTCCTTGGAACCCAAAACTATGGGCAATAACTCATGAAAACAACCATAAAATGCAAAAATAATGACTTTTTGGTCATACCTCGCAAACACGTAAATCGCCCTGGAACCCCAAAACTATGGGCAATACCTCATGAAAACGGCCATAAAAGGAAAAAAATGATGAATTTTTGGTCATACCTCTCAAACATGTAAATCGTACTAGAACCCCAAAACTATGGGCAATAGCTCAGTAAAACGACCATAAAACGCAAAACGACAAGTTTTTGGTCATACCTCTAAAACATTTAAATCGCCCTGGAACCCAAAATTATGGGCAATAACTCATGAAAACGGCCATAAAATACAAAAATGATGACTTTTTGGTCATACCTCTCAAACATGTAAATCGCCATGGAACCCCAAAACTATGGGCAATACCTCATGAAAACGGCCATAAAAGGCTAAACCAGTGACTTTTTGGTCATACCTCTCAAACATGTAAATCGCAATGGAACCCCAAAACTATGGGCAATAACTCATGAAAACAACCATAAAACGCAAAACGACAAGTTTTTGGTCATATATCTAAACATGTAAATCACCCTAGAACCCCAAAACTATGGGCAATAGCTAAGTAAAACAGCCATAAAACGCAAAATGACAAGTTTTTGGTCATACCTCTCAAACATGTAAATCGCCCTGGAACCCAAAACTATGGGCAATAATTCATGAAAACGGGCATAAAATGGAAAAACGAAGAGTTTTTCGTCATACCTCTAAAACTATGGGCAATAGCTCATAAAAATGGCCATATAATGAAAAAACGATGACTTTTTGGGCATACCTCTCAAACATGTAAATCGCCCTGGAACCGAAAAACTTTATGCAATAGCTCATGAAAACAACCATAAAATACAATAACGGCAAATTTTTCGTCATACCTCTCAAACATGTAAATCGCCCTGAAACCGCAAAACTATGTGCAATAACTCATGAAAATGGCCATAAAATGCTAAAAAGACGAGTTTTTGGTTATAACTCTAAAACATGTAAATCTCCCTGGAACCCAAAACTGTGGGCAATAACTCATGAAAACGGCCATAAAATGCAAAAACGATGACTTTTTGGTCATACCTCTCACACACGTAAATCGCCCTGGAACCCCAAAACTATGGGCAATACCTCAAGAAAACGGCCATAAAAGAAAAAAAACGGTGACTTTTTGGTCATACCTCTCAAACATGTAAATCGCAATGGAACCCCAAAAATCTGGGCAATAACTCATGAAAACGGCCATAAAATGTAAAAACAACGAGTTTTTGGTCGTAATTCTGAAACATGTAAATCGCCGTAACACCCCAAAACTATGGGCAATAGCTCAGTAAAACGGCCATAAAACTCTCAAACATGTAAATCTCCCTAGAAACCAAAACTGTTGACAATAACTTATGAAAACATAAATAAAATGCAAAAAAGACGAGTTTTCGGTCACACCTCTCAAACATGTAAATCGCCCTGGAACCCCAAAAATATGGGCAATACCTTATGGAAATTGCCATAAAACGGTAAAAAGACGAGTTTTTGGTTATAACTCTTAAACATGTAAATCTCCCTGGAACCAAAACTATGGACACTTATGAAAACATAAATAAAATGCCAAAACGACGACTTTTTGGTCATACCTCTCAAACACGTAAATCGCCCTAGAACCCCAAAACTATGGGTGATACCTTATGAAAACGACCATAAAAGGCTAAAACGATGACTTTTTGGTCATACCTCTCAAACATAAAAATCGCAATATAACCCCAAAACTGTGGGCAACTCATGAAAACGGCCATAAAACGCAAAACAACAAGTTTTTGGTCATACCTCTAAAACATGTAAATCACCCTAGAACCCAAAAACTATGGGCAATAGCTCAGTAAAACGGCCATAAAACGCAAAACGACAAGTTTTTGGTCATACCTTTAAAACATGTAAATCGCCCTGGAACCCAAAACTCTGGGCAATAATTCATGAAAATGGCCATAAAATGCAAAAACGAAGAGTTTTTTGTCATACATCTAAAACAAATAGATCGCTCTGGAACCCAAAACTATGGGCAATAGCTCATGAAAACGGGCTCAAGTAGAAAATACGACAGCTTTTTGGTCACACCTCTCAAACATGTCAATCACCCTGGAACCCAAAAACTATGGGAAATAACTCATGGAAATGGCCATAAAACGGTAAAAAGATGAGTTTTTGGTTATAACTCTCAAACATGTAAATCTCTCTGGAAACAAAGACTGTGGACAATAACTCATAAAAACGTAAATAAAATGCAAAAAACGACGAATTCTTGGTCATACCTCTCAAACATGTAAATCGCAATGAAACCCTAAAACTATGGGCAATAGCTCAGTAAAACGGCCATAAAACACAAAACGACAAGTTTTTGGTCATACCTCTCAAACACGTAAATCGCCCTGGAACCCCAACACTTTAGGCAATAGCTCATGAAAACAGCCATAAAATGCAATAACGACGACTTTTTGGTCATACCTCTCAAACATGTAAATCGCCCTGAAACCGCAAAACTATGTGCAATAACTTATGAAAATGTCCATAAAATGCTAAAAAGACGAGTTTTTGGTTATAACTCTAAAACATGTAAATCTTCCTGGAACCCAAAACTATGGGCAATAACACATGAAAACAGCCATAAAATGCAAAAATGATGACTTTTTGGTCATACCTCGCAAACACGTAAATCGCCCTGGAACCCCAAAACTATGGGCAAATCCTCATGAAAACGGCCATAAAAGGAAAAAGTGATGAATTTTTGGTCATACATTTCAAACATGTAAATCATACCGGAACCCCAAAACTATGGGCAATGGCTCAGTAGAATGGCCATAAAATGCTAAAAAGACGAGTTTTTGGTTATAACTCTAAAACATGTAAATCTCCCTGTAACCCAAAACTATGGGCAATAACTCATGAAAACAGCCATAAAATGCAAAAATGATGACTTTTTGGTCATACCTCGCAAACACGTAAATCGCCCTGGAACCCCAAAACTATGGGCAATACCTCATGAAAACGGCCATAAAAGGAAAAAATGGTGAATTTTTGGTCATACATTTCAAACATGTAAATCATACCGGAACCCCAAAACTATGGGCAATGGCTCAGTAGAATGACCATAAAAGGCAAAACGACAAGTTTTTGGTCATACCTCTAAAACACGTAAATCGCCCTGGAACCCCAAAACTTTAGGCAATAGCCTATGAAAACAGCCATAAAATGCAATAACGACGACTTTTTGGTCATACCTCTCAAACATGTAAATCGCCCTGAAATCGCAAAACTATGGGCAATACCTCATGGAAATGGCCATAAAAGGCTAAAACAGTGACTTTTTGGTCATACCTCTCAAACATGTAAATCGCAATGGAACCCCAAAACTATGGGCAATAACTCATGAAAACAACCATAAAACGCAAAACGACAAGTTTTTGGTCATACATCTAAACATGTAAATCACCCTAGAACCCCAAAACTATGGGCAGTAGCTAAGTAAAACAACCATAAAACGCAAAATGACAAGTTTTTGGTCATACCTCTCAAACAGGTAAATCGCCCTGGAACCCAAAACTATGGGCAATAATTCATGAAAATGGGCATAAAATGGAAAAACGAAGAGTTTTTCGTCATACCTCTAAAACTATGGGCAATAGCTCATAAAAATGGCCATACAAAGAAAAAACGATGACTTTTTGGGCATCCCCCTCGAACATGTAAATCACCCTAGAACCGAAAAACTTTATGCAATAGCTCATGAAAACAACCATAAAATACAATAACGGCAAATTTTTCGTCATACCTCTCAAACATGTAAATCGCCCTAAAACCGCAAAACTATGTGCAATAACTCATGAGAATGTCCATAAAATGCTAAAAAGACGAGTTTTTGGTTATAACTCTAAAACATGTAAATCTCCCTGGAACCCAAAACTGTGGGCAATAACTCATGAAAACGGCCATAAAATGCAAAAACGATCACTTTTTGGTCATACCTCTCAAAAACGTAAATCACCCTAGAACCCAAAACTATGGGCGATACCTCATGAAAACGGCCATAAAGGCAAAAACGGCCATAAAAGGCTAAAAAGACGAGTTTTTGTTTATAACTCTAAAACATGTAAATCTCCCTGGAACCCTAAACCATGGGCAATAACTCATGAAAACGGCCATAAAATGCAAAAACGATGACTTTTTGGTCATACCTCTCACACACGTAAATCGCCCTGGAACCCCAAAACTATGGGCAATACCTCAAGAAAACGGCCATAAAAGAAAAAAACGGTGACTTTTTGGTCATACCTCTCAAACATGTAAATCGCAATGGAACCCCAAAAATCTGGGCAATAACTCATGAAAACGGCCATAAAATGCAAAAACAACGAGTTTTTGGTCGTAATTCTGAAACATGTAAATCGCCGTAAAACCCCAAAACTATGGGAAATAGCTCAGTAAAACGGCCATAAAACTCTCAAACATGTAAATCTCCCTGGAAACCAAAACCGTGGACAATAACTTATGAAAACATAAATAAAATTCAAAAACGACGAGTTTTTGGTCATACCTCTCAAACATGTAAATCGCCCTGGAACCCCAAAAATATGGGCAATACCTTATGGAAATGGCCATAAAAACTTTATGCAATAGCTCATGAAAACAACCATAAAATACAATAACGGCAAATTTTTCGTCATAGCTCATAAAACAACCATAAAATACCTCTCAAACATGTAAATCGCCCTGAAACCGCAAAACTATGGGCAATAACTCATGGAAATGGCCATCAAACGGTAAAAAGACGAGTTTTTGTTTATAACTCTAAAACATGTAAATCTCCCTGGAACCAAAACTGTGGACAATAACTTATGAAAACGTAAATAAAATGCCAAAACGATGACTTTTTGGTCATACCTCTCAAACACATAAATCGCCCTGGAACCCCAAAACTATGCGCGATACCTTACGAAAACGGCCATAAAAGGCTAAAACGGTGAATTTTTTGTCATACATGTCTAACATGTAAATCGCAATAGAACCCCAAAACTGTGGGTAATAACTCATGAAAACGGCCATAAAACGCAAAACAATAAGTTTTTGGTCATACCTTTAAAACATGTAAATCACCCTAGAACCCAAAAACTATGGGCAATAGCTCAGTAAAACGGCCATAAAACGCAAAACGACAAGTTTTTGGTCATACCTTTAAAACATGTAAATCGCCCTGGAACCCAAAACTCTGGGCAATAATTCATGAAAACGTCCATAAAATGCAAAAACAAAGAGTTTTTCGTCATACATCTAAAACAAATAGATTGCTCTGGAACCCAAAACTATGGGCAATAACTTATGAAAACGTCCATAAAATGCTAAAAAGACGAGTTTTTGGTTATAACTCTAAAACATGTAAATCTCCCTAAAACCCAAAACTATGGGCAATAACTCATGAAAACAGCCATAAAATGCAAAAATGATGACTTTTTGGTCATACCTCGCAAACACGTAAATCGCCCTAGAACCCCAAAACTATGGGCAATACCTCATGAAAACGACCATAAAAGGAAAAAATGGTGAATTTTTGGTCATACCTTTCAAACATGTAAATCATACTGGAACCCCAAAACTATGGGCAAAAGCTCAGTTAAACGACCATAAAACGCAAAACGAGAAGTTTTTGGTCATACCTCTCAAACATGTAAATCGCCCTAAAACCGCCAAACTATGGGCAATAACTCATGGAAATGGCCATAAAACGGTAAAAAGACGAGTTTTTGTTTATAACTCTAAAACATGTAAATCTCCCTGGAACCAAAACTATGGGCAATAACTCATGAAAACAGCCATAAAATGCAAAAATGATGACTTGGTCATACCTCGCAAACACGTAAATCCCTGTAACCCAAAACTATGGGCAATACCTCATGAAAACGGCCATAAAAGGAAAAAATGGTGAAATTTTGGTCATACCTTTCAAACATGTAAATCGTACTGGAATCCCAAAACTATGTGCAATAGCTCAGTAAAACGATCATAAAACGCAAAACGAGAAGTTTTTGGTCATACCTCTCAAACATGTAAATCGCCCTAAAACCGCAAAACTATGGGCAATAACTCATGGAAATGGCCATAAAACGGTAAAAAGACGAGTTTTTGTTTATAACTCTAAAACATGTAAATCTCCCTGGAACCAAAACTATGGACAATAACTTATGAAAATGTAAATAAAATGCCAAAACGATGACTTTTTGGTCATACCTCTCAAACACGTAAATCGCCCTGGAACCCCAAAACTATGCGCGATACCTTATGAAAACGGCCATAAAAGGCTAAAACGGTGACTTTTTGGTCGTACCTCTCTAACACGTAAATCGCAATAGAACCCCAAAACTGTGGGTAATAACTCATGAAAACGGCCATAAAACGCAAAACAACAAGTTTTTGGTCATACCTTTAAAACATGTAAATCACCCTAGAACCCAAAAACTATGGGCAATAGCTCAGTAAAATGGCCATAAAACGCAAAACGACAAGTTTTTGGTCATACCTTTAAAACATGTAAATCGCCCTGGAACCCAAAACTAATTCATGAAAACGTCCATAAAATGCAAAAACAAAGAGTTTTTTGTCATACGTCTAAAACAAATAGATTGCTCTGGAACCCAAAACTATGGGCAATAACTTATGAAAACGTCCATAAAATGCTAAAAACGGCTTTTTGGTCACACCTCTCAAACATGTCAATCACCCTGGTACCCAAAAACTATGGGCAATAACTCATGGAAATGGCCATAAAACGGTAAAAAGACAAGTTTTTGGTTATAACTCTCAAACATGTAAATCTCTCTGGAAACAAAGACTGTGAACAATAACTCATAAAAACGTAAATAAAATGCAAAAAACAACGAATTTTCGGTCATACCTCTCAAACATGTAAATCGCAATGAAACCCCAAAACTATGGGCAATAGCTCAGTAAAACGGCCATAAAACACAAAACGACAAGTTTTTGGTCATACCTCTCAAACACGTAAATCGCCCTGGAACCCCAAAACTTTAGGCAATAGCTCATAGCTCATGTAAACAACCATAAAATACAATAACGACGAATTTTTCGTCATACCTCTCAAACATGTAAATCGCCCTGAAACCGCATAACTATGTGCAATAACTCAGGAAAATGGCCATAAAATGCTAAAAAGACAAGTTTTTGGTTATAACTCTAAAACATGTAAATCTCCTTCGAATCCAAAACTGTGGGCAATAACTCATGAAAACGGCCATAAAATGCAAAAACGAACACTTTTTGGTCATACCTATCAAAAACATAAATCACCCTGGAACCCCAAAACTATGGGTGATACCTCATGAAAACGGCCATAAAAGGCTAAAACGGTGACTTTTTGGTCATACCTCTCAAACATGTAAATCGCAGTGAAACCCCAAAACTATGGGCAATAGCTCTGTAAAACGGCCATGAAACGCAAAACGACAAAGTTTTTGGTCATACCTCTAAAACATGTAAATCACGCTGGAACCCAAAACTGTGGGAATAAGACATGAAAACGGCCATAAAATGCAAAAACGAAGAGTTTTTCGTCATACCTCTAAAACAAATAGATCGCCCTAGAACCCAAAACTATGGGCAATAGCACATGTAAACGGGCAAAAGAAGAAACTACGACGAGTTTTTGGTCCTACCTCTCAAACATGTAAATCGCCCTGGAACCCCAAAACTCTGGGCAATAGCTCATGAAAACGGCCATAAAACGCAAAAACGACAACTTTTTGGTGATACCTCTCAAACCGTAAATCGCCCTGGACTCCAAACTTTTGGCAATAGCTCATGAAAACAGCCATAAAATGCAATAACGACGACTTTTTGGTCATAGCTCTCAAACATGTAAATCGCCCTGGAACCCCAAAACTGTGGGCAATAACTCATGGAAATAGCCATAAAACGGTAAAAAGACGAGGTTTTGGTTATAACTCTAAAACATGTAAATCTCCCTGGAATCCTAAACTATGGGTAATAACTCATGAAAACGGCCATAAAATGCAAAAACGATGACTCTTTGGTCATACCTCTCAAACACGTAAATCGCCCTGGAACTCCAAAACTATGGGCAATACCTCATGTAAATCACAACGGAACCCAAAAATTGTGGGCAATAACTCATGAAAACGGCCATAAAATGCAAAAACGACGAGTTTTTGTTGGTAATTCTGAAACATGTAAATCGCTGTAAAACCCCAAAACTATGGGCAATAGCTCAGTAAAATGGACATAAACCCCAAACAACAAGTTTTTGGTCATACTCCTGAAACATGTAAATCGCCCTTGAACCCAAAACTATGGGCAATAACTCATGGAAATGGCCATAAAACGGTAAAATGACGAGTTTTTGGTTATAACTCTTAAACATGTAAATCTCCCTGGAAACCAAAACTGTGGGCAATAACTGAAGAAAACATAAACAAAATGCAAAAACGACGAGTTTTTTGTCGTACCTCTCAAACATGTAAATCGCCCTGGAACCCCAAAACTATGGGCAATAGCTCCTGAAAACAGCCATAAAACGCAAAAACGACGAATTTTTGGCCATACCTCTGAAACACGTAAATCGCCCATGGAACCCCAAAACTATGGGCAATAACTCATGAAAATGGCCCATAGATCGCCCTGGAACCCAAAAGCTATGGGCAATAGCTCATGAAAACGACCGTACAAAGAAAAAACGACGACTTTTGGGGCATACCTCTCAAACATGTAAATCGCCCCGGAACCCCTAAACTACGGGCAATAGCTCATGAAAACGACCATAAAACGCAAACCGACAAGTTTTTGGTTATACCTCTAAAACATGTAAATCGCCCTGGAACCCAAAACTGTGGGCAACAATTCATGAAAATGGCCATAAAATACAAAAACAAAGAGTTCTTCGTCAGACCTCTAAAACAAATAGATCGCCCTGTAACCCAAAACTATGTGCAATATCTCATGAAAACGGGCATAAGAAGAAAAAACGACGGCTTTTTGGTCATACCTCTCAAACATATAAATCGCCCTTGAACCCCAAAACTGTGGGCAATAACTAATGGAAATGGCCATAAAACGGTAAAAAGACGAGTTTTTGGTTATATCTCTCAAACATGTAAATCTCCGTGGAAACCAAAACTATGGACAATAACTTACGAAAATGTAAATAAAATGGAAAAACGACGAGTTTTCGTTCATACCTCTCAAACACGTAAATCGCGCTGGAACCCCAAAACTTTAGGCAATAGCTCATGAAAACAGCCATAAAATGCAATAACGATGACTTTTTGGTCATACCTCTCAAACATGTAAATCGCCCTGAAACCGCAAAACTATGTGAAATAACTCTGAGTTTTTGGTTATGACCATAAAAATGCTAAAAAGACGAGTTTTTGGTTATAACTCTGAAAAATGTAAATCTCCCTGGAACCCAAAACTGTTGGCAATAACTCATGAAAACGGCCATAAAATGCAAAAAACGATGACTTTTTGGTCATACCTCTCGAACAAGTAAATCGCAATGGAACCCCAAAAATGTGGGCAATAACTCATGAAAACAGCCATAAAATGCAAAAACGACGAGTTTTTAGTCGTAATTCTGAAACATGTAAATCGCCTTAAAACCCCAAAACTATCGGCAATAGCTCAGTAAAACGGCCACAAAACGCAAAACGACAAGTTTTTTGTCATACCTCTAAAACATGTAAATCGCCCTGGAACCCAAAACTGTGGGCAATAACTCATGAAAACGGCCATAAAACGCTAAAAGATGAGTTTTTGGTCATAACTCTAAAACATGTAAATCGCCCTAGAACCCAAAACTGTCGGCAATAACTCATGGAAATGGCCTTAAAACGGTAAAAAGACGAGTTCTTGGTTATAACTCTTAAACATGTAAATCTCCCTGGAAACCAAAACTGTGGGCAATAACTCATGAAAACGTATACAAAATGCAAAAACGACGAGTTTTTGGTCATACCTCTTAAACATGTAAATCGCCCTGGAACCCCAAAACTATGGGCAATACCTCACGAAAACGGCCATAAAAGGCAAAAACTATGACATTTTGGTCATACCTCTCAAACATGTAAATCGCCCTTGAACCCCAAAACTATGGGCAATAGCTCATGAAAACGCAAAAACGACGATTTTTTGGCCATACCTCTCAAACACATAAATCTCCCATGGAACCCCAAAACTATGGGCAATAACTCATGAAAATGGCCAATTGATCGCCCTGGAACCCCAAAACTATGGTCAAAAGCTCATGAAAACGACCGTACAAAGAAAAAATGACGACTTTTTGGGCATACCTCTCAAGCATGTAAATCTCCCTGGAACCCCTAAACTATGGGCCATACCTCATGAAAACGGCCATAAAATGCAAAAATCTATGAATTTTTGGTCATGGCTCTCAAACATGTAAATCGCCCTGGAACCCCAAAACTATGGGCAATAGCTCATGAAAACGTCCATAAAACACAAAAATGACGAATTTTCGGTCATACCTCTCAAACACGTAAATCGCCCTGGAACCCCAAAACTATGGGCAATAACTCATGAAAATGGCCAATAGATCGCCTTGGAACCCTAAAACTATGGGCAATAGGTCATGAAAATGGCCATACAAAGAAAAAACGACGACCTTTTGGGCATACCTCTCAAACATGTAAACCGCCCTGGAACCCAAAAACTATAGGCAATACCTCATGAAAACAGCCATAAAACGCAAAAACGATGAATTTTCGGTCATAGCTTTCAAACACATAAATCGCCATAGAACCCCGAAACTATGGGCAATAACTCATGAAAATGGCCAATAGATCGCCCTGGAACCCGAAAACTATGGGCAATAGCTCATGAAAATGCAAGAACGACGAGTCTTTGGTCATACCTCTCAAACATGTAAATATCCCTGGAACCCCAAAACTCTGGGCAATAGCTCATGAAAACGGCCATAAAACGCAAAAACGACAACTTTTTGGTCATACCTCTCAAACACGTAAATAGCCCTGGAACTCCAAAACTTTAGGCAATAGCTCATGCAAACAGCCATAAAATGCAATAATGACAACTTTTTGGTCATACCTCTCAAACATGTAAATCGCCCTGGAACCCCAAAACTGTCGGCAATAACTCATGGAAACGGCCAAAAAACGGAAAAACGACAACTTTTTGGTCATACTCTCAACACACGATCGCCCTGGAAACTCCAAAACTTTAGGCAATAGCTCATGAAAGCAGCCATAAAATGCAATAACGATGACTTTTTGTCATACCTCTCGAACATGTAAATCGCCTTGGAACCCCAAAACTGTGGGCAAAAACTCATAAAATGACCATAAAACGGTAAAAAGACGAGTTTTGGTTATAACTCTAAAACATGTAAATCTCCCTGGAACCCTAAACTATGGGCAATGACTCATGAAAATGCAAAAACAATGACTTTTTGGTCATACCTCGCAAACACGTAAACCGCCCTGAAACCCCAAAACTATGGGCAATACCCATGAAAACGGCCATAAAAGGAAAAACGGTGAATTTTGGTCATACCTATAAACATGTAAATCGCACTAGAACCCCAAAACTGTGGGCAATAACTCATGAAAACGGCCATAAAATGCAAAAACAACGAGTTTTTGGTCGTAATTCTGGAACATGTAAATCGCCCTAAAACCCCAAAACTATGGCCAATAGCTCAGTAAAACGGCCATAAAACGCAAAACGACAAGTTTTTGGTCATACCTCTAAAACATGTAAATCGTCCTGGAACCCAAAACTGTGGGCAATAACTCATGAAAACGGCCATAAAACGCTAAAAGATGAGTTTTTGGTCATAACTCTAAAACATGTAAATCACCCTGGAACCCAAAACTGTGGGCAATAACTCATGGAAATGGCCTTAAAACGGTAAAAAGACGAGTTTTTGGTTATAACTCTTAAACATGTAAAATCTCCCTGGAAACCAAAACTGTGGGCAATAGCTCATGAAAATGTAAACAAAATGCAAAAACGCCGAGTTTTTGGTCATACCTCTTAAACATGTAAA
>OU342733.1:484498113-484529037 GCA_910589765.1 Avena atlantica
CTTGCCAAAAAGACAAATGTCAAGCATCTATTTGTAGGAACTTCAAACTCTTTACACTGCATCACCATAGCATCCCTTGTCCTTAGAAAAGTTATTCAACTAGATGGATATATGGCATCAACAACAGTAGTTACATATGCAAGGGTAATCAACGAAAAAACCAAACTGAACAAAAGGAAAATAGGGGAGACTTACCAGAATGAGAGGGAAGTGCTTGCTGATCAATGACACCCTGCAATGGGAGTAAATGTTAAAGACAAATACAAACCAATAGACTGTACGTTTACTTACTGCAAAAAAAACAGTATTCACAACTCGGATAAGAGGTGATGGAGTTGTGCATGAATCAAATGATGAAACACAAAATAAAAATACTTTATGCAAGAAACAACCTTAATCCTTTTCTTATTTGTCCTCACATGGGGGTGGAGGGCATGAAAATTGGATATAACACTGAGATGAGGTCAAGCCTATGAATGATGCTACTGATTTACATAAATGAAAATAATTATTGTCCCACTCCCCTATTTTAAAATGCATTGTTCTGTCTATACACAATGCCATATATATCCATATAAAAATCAGAATATAGTAACTCAACTATGGCATGTAGACATGTAACACGTACGGACACATGCCCAGACTGCAAAAAGAAGATGATGCAACTGCATTTGCATAGAACAGGACAAACATTTAATGGCTGATTAACAAATCAAAATTGTTGACCGTGCTAGGACAAAATGCACAGACCAATTTATGCCAGCTGTGAATCAAAAATATCATCAGCCTCACCTGATTGAGTGATGAGCAACGGAGATATATATATTTGCAAATACTCTAGGAATACGTGTTGCAAGCACGGAGTGACACATGATTTATCATGTACCCCCGGCTGTTATCGGAACTTATTCTCAACTCCGTGAAACCGAAAGGCTAACCTAAAAAGATTACCTCTAATCTAGTGGCCAGCCTGACAGAACATACTCCTATGTTGCATCCTTCTTTCAAGTTCCTGCCACAAAACCATCGCTGCTGCAGTAAGGGGCAGCACTACCTGGTCGGAGGAGCGTGTGGATTTGTTCTGTGTCATCCTCCCGCGGGACGCGAGGAAACACTCGTCTTCAGGGAGACATGGAGCATATAGCAGCAGAGGGGTGTGGGCTTGCCACCGTGGAGGATAGATGAAGGAGTCGGGGAGGGTGTGATACCGAGGGATGGGGTCGCGTGGAGGATGGAGGCAGAGATGGGGGAGGCAGAGGGCACGCCGATCGATTGGGCTCATGTGTCTGGCGGCATGAACCCTAGCGGGAGTCCGTTCAGGAGAGGAATAGAAGAGAGGTGGAGAAGAGGGGCCACAGACTCGTACTGCGAGGTGCGGGATTGACATCGAGGGCAGAGTTTTAGTCCGACGCAACTAATTGCTAAGCGCACACGGGAATTAGATATGCTAATCCTAGACGTTAGATGATTTTAAACTGGGCCTGATCGTGTGGCTGTATTCTATCTGTGTATAATTTCCGGGTACATGAAGCAAAATTCTTGTTCGCTCCTTTATAAGTAGTAGAGATGTCCGATAGCTTTAGCCTTTTTTTTTTTTTGCTTCTTCCCCGATCCTTCTTTTTATGCAACCTATCTTCTCTCCTTGGACTCGTAGGTCATGGTTTCCGTGGACAACGGATTATTGTACTCCGTCTTTTTTTTTGAGGGGAATTCAGCTCTTTATGATCAAAAAACATCAATACAAAGTTTCTCTCCCGGAAAACTCCGGGCAAGTTTGTGAAAAAAGAAAAGCTACCCGAATGTTCCGCTCTACGAAGAGCAAGATAAATGAGCTGAATTATTACACAGACGATTACCATGTCGAAACGAAGAGCCGACAACAGAGGACGGACCAGTTCTTGATATCCTCCACAATCACACCTACCAGAGAGCGATCTCGAGCAGGAGAGATGATCCGCTGGATAACAGAAAGACAATCTGACAGTACAATGATCTTGTCCCGTCCTTCATCTCGAGCAAGGATGACTGCACTCCTGATGGCTAGTGCTTCTGCGATTTCTGGCGAGGTAAACCTCATCGCGAACCTGACTGTAACAGCCAGGAAAACTCCGTTGTGGTCCCTGATTACGACGCCGACCCCCATTCGACTTGTAGAAGAGAACAATGCAGCATCTACATTGATAACGGCCCACACCATCCTGTTGCGGACTCCATTGTTGGGGAGAAGAAGAGTCACGCTGACGATAGTTGGAGGTAAGAAGAGATGTTGCAAGATCATCGCAATATACGAATTAATCTGTATAACCAGACTGTGCGGTTGTTTTTAGAGGCTCCCCATTGCGAACCTCGTTTCGTGAGTTCCAAATATGCCACACCGTCACAGCCAAAGTGACCGCCTCGCGATCATCCGCCCTTGCCAAGAAGTCGAACAACCAAACCTTGATATGGGTGAACTCCTTGCGGTAGGTGGACCGGGTAAGCTGATTTGACTCCTTTCCACACGTGATATGCGTATGGACAAAAAAGCACTGTATGTTCCACCCTCTCATCCCTGTAACAGAATACACAAGCGTCTGAGGCAGGTATATGTCGACGGCAGAGCTGGAAACCAGTTGGGAGACAATCATGAGCCACACGCCAAAGCGTGATTAGCATTTTCCCCGGTGCTTTGATTTTCCAGAGGTTTTTCCAGCTTCCCGATTCATCCGCCGGGTTTGCCTGATGACCTCGACCAGAAGCACTCTGCCGGCAGATGAGCTGCTTCTCCCTTGCCATGTTGTACGCCGAGCGCACAGTATAAGTACCAAAGCGTGCATGGGGCCAGGAAGCAAAATCATCGCCCCCAAACCTGCTCAAGGGAACCTGCAGAATTTGAGAAACGATCCTTTCCGCAAAGAAATGACGAACCAGATCCTCATCCCAGCTCCCAGTCTCACTGTTCAGCAGAAAATCCACCTTAGCGTTTGGTGGAAGTGGTGCCAGAGTCGAGATACGATCCGGTGGCACCCCAGGAATCCAGTTATCTGTCAGTATATTGGTGTTACAACCATCTCCAATGCTCCATCTCACGCCTAGCCGAAGAATATCCCTGCCGGCCAGGATACTGCGCCAGGTGAACGAGGACGAGCGCGGCCTGGGCGCGGTCCAAAATCACCATCCGGGAAGTATCTCCCTTTCAGGACACGGGCACAAAAGAGCTCGGATCCGTCAGCAACTTCCAAGCCTGACGGCCCAACATAGCCTGATTGAAAAATGAGCATACTTCTTTCGTCCTACTATATTAATATAACAACCACACCATACAACAAACGAAAGTTGCAAGATAAAGATAAATATTGCGGCATCAAGAAAACATGCCCAAAAGAAACGGAAACAAAATGGAGATAAACGCGAATCGACTAAGCGACGATGACCCGCAACCGCTGCGCCCTCCGAAGATGTTCCACCATGCTCCTAGCATCAAGGTATCAAGTGCCAAGCAACACCTTCAAGAAGGAAAGCGATACGCCTGTTGCCCGGACCAATGATCCTAGGGTTTCCCCTGGCACACAGGGGAAAGTGGTCCATGGGTAGCCACAACGTTGTCCAAGAAGGAATGGTGCCACCCGACGGCGGCACCGCGTCGGTGTCGGTAGAGTAGACAAGGATTTCTCCCGAAAAAAACCCATCCACAACCCCCGGATACCCCGACCCGGTGCATAGTGACCCCGCAACATTGAAGCCTCGACACCACAAACTATCCGCCCGACAGCGTGCGCCACTACGGTCATGAAGTCACCATCATCGTCTACTCGAACCAATCTTCACAAGGCCTACACAACGGAAGCAAAGGTAATTCGAATCTGGGCCAACAATACTGCGTCCCGGTGGGAGGGAACAACCTCCATCCCTGAGGGGGAGTCGAACGGACATGGCAGCAAGGCACACTAGTCCTAGAAGGGTCCTGTCGGGCTAGGCGGACCCATAAAGCCTCCACGGAGTCACACTCGTCCAAAGGACTCCGGCCAAGCCTAGATCGGGCCTGTAAAGCCTCCATGGAGACACACCAGTCCAAAGAGGGTTCGGCTGAGCCTAGATCGGCCCCGTAAAGCTCGCCACCATGCAACAGACCGGACGCCGTCGCCACCCTCACCTCTTCGAGCTCACATCGCTGCCATATCAGGAGGCACCATCGTTGTCGCGGGCATGACAGCCCGATGTAGCCTAGATTAGGCCCATAGGGCCCAGATCTAGGGCAGACGAGGCGCCAAGCCGCCCTCTTACGTTGCACCAATGAACCACTACATCGCTGGCACCGCCGCTTCAACGCCTCTGGCTGCGATCGATCGCTGCTGGCTGCATGCATACATAGCTTACACAGCTAACTCGTGTGTTGCGGACCCGAAAATTTGCCGAACAATGTTGTATATAACCGGTATTCTCGAAGTGTAGCATTACCTAGCCACTTATCCTCTTAGAACCTTACTTCTGACCCATCCTTAATGGTGAAAGTACCAAATCGGAAGAAATATTTCTCCGTGCTCATCAGCCCAAAACCAAAAGTGCGAGTCCCTTGGCTTCCATAGCACTTGAGATAATTCCTCTGAACCAACGTATTTCCTTCAAGGAGGGTTTTCCATATACCATCTTTAAGTAGCTTGAAAAGACACTTACCTAGTAGAGCGGTAATTTTGACTTCTAAGTCATGAATACGGAGTCCACCTTGGTCCTTTGGCCGGCAAACCACACTCCATTTTACCAATCGATATTTATTTTTCTCACTATTTCCGTGCCAAAAGAATCTAGATTGAAAATAATCCAGTTTTTTCAAGATTTGTTTCGAAAGCGAAAAAAGTAAATCATATACAATAACATGTTGGTGAGTACTGAATCGATGAGCACCATTTTTTCGCCTAGAGAAAGTAATTTGCCTTTCCAACTACTAAGCCTTTTCCATAGCCTCTCCTCCACCAATTTCCATTCAACATTTGTGAGTCTCCGTTGGTTTATCGGTATTCTCAAATAGTTGAATGGAAATTGTTCGAGCTCATAGCCAAAAATCTCAGCATAATAGCGGGCCTCATTTTGTTCTTCTCCAGAGCAAAACAATTCATTTTTATAGAAGTTGATTTTGAGACCGGATAATTGCTCGAATGCTGATAATATGAGTTTCAAATTCTTTGTTTTCTCCAGATCATGTTCTATAAAAAGGATTATATCGTCTGCATACTGAAGAATAGTTAAGCTGCCATTAATAAGATGGGAAACTATATCTTCAACCTAGCCATTGGACTTAGCACATGCTATCAAGATTGGCAATACATCTGCCACTATATTAAATAGCATGGGCGATAAAGGATCACCTTGTCTCAAACCTTTTCGTGTCTGAAAATATTTTCCAATGTCGTCATTGATTTTAATGGTAACACTACCTCAGGATACTAAGATATGTATGAGAGCCCGTCAGTCATTCGAAAAACCTTTCATTTGGAGAGTTTGCTGGAGAAAAGACCACTTGATCTTGTCGTAGGCCTTCTTAAAATCAATTTTTACCGGCACACTATTCGGTTTTTCATGTGCAGTTCATGCACCGTCTCGTGTAGGATTACTACGCCGTCTAAAATGTTTCTTCCTTGCATAAATGCAGATTGCGAAAGACGGACTACGTGATCCGCGAAAGAATTAAGACAAATAGTTGCCATTTTTGTTATTTTAAGACTGACATTAAGGAGACATATCAGTCGATATTGTTGAATCCGTACCGCTGATAGAATTATTTCACCAAAGTTTAAGCGGAAAAGGTCTAGGTGACCAGTCTGAAGGCAATAAAAAAATTCCAACATTTTCGTCCTGATAACTTTCCCAAAGTTTTGATAAACTAACTCTGCTAGGAAACCATCACGGCCCCGCGGAGCCATATTATGTTCCATTTAGAAAATCGTCTTCTTTATTTTCAACTTTGTATAAGCGTATTTAGAAGGTTGTTCTCCTCCTCGGATGAACCAAGACCATGCCTCTCTCCGACGGCGCCAATGAGCGTGGTTGGCAATGACCAATGACGTACCGGCGTCCGAACTCGACCTGGACCTAGACATGCATGGTGGACAGGAGCAAGAGCACGTACTCACGCGCCACCGACACATACGACGTACGTGGTTTATTTCTAACAGTCAAGCCCCTCATCTGCCGCCCGCTCTGCCGGCGCTGGCTTGCGCGTTCATGCCGGCTGCACCTAGCTGCTCGCCGTGCTCCTAGGTGCCGCGGCTGGCTCTCGCAGAGCACCATCTTGCCGCTCATGCATGTCGCCCGTGAGTCCGAAGCCGCGGGGCATCCTGGTTGCCGCTCATGCATGTCGCTCGCAGAGCACCATCTTGCGGGGCATCCTGGTTGCCGCTCATGCATGTCGCTCGCAGAGCACCATCTTGCGGGGCATCCTGGTTGCCACTCATGCATGTCGCTCGCAGAGCACCATCTTGCGGGGCATCCTGGTTGCCGCTCATGCATGTCGCTCGCAGAGTTATGCGAGAGCCAGCCGCGCGCGGCACCTCGGAGCACGTCGAGCAGCTAGGTGCAGCAGCCCATGAACGCGCACGCCAGCCAGCGCCGGCATGAATGGCAGATGAGGGGCTTGACAATGGCGAGCGCTCGCCAGCTGCTCTGCTCGGCGTAAGGTACTGCATACAGTAGTCAGCTTGACAATGGCGAGTGCTCCACAGGCACGGACGCTGCCCCTGTGGCACGCTCAGCTGAGGCGGTGGCGTTCACCGGCAAGCAAAATACGGCATCACTAACAAGTAACGACGTTGTTTCCGTCACACAGCTCACATTGGCCTCGCCATGGGTGTTGTCATTTTCCAGCATGGGAACCTGGCTGACGGACGGCGCATTGCCATTGCCATTGCCATTGGCGTCGCCCTGCTGGATGCTCCCGGTCGCGGCCGGCCGGCAACACGGCCCAGGCACACTACTACGGTACCGTGAGGGTGTGCAGTGGCCAGGAGTTGGACTTCAATAGCGGGTTCCTGCGGTGTTACAGCCCCCGCCGGAACAACACCGTACCGCCTCAGGGATGTCCGCGCGCGGCCGCACCTCGGAGCACGTGGGGCGCATGTGCAGCCCATGCCCATGAACGCGCATGCCGAGGGCGAGGGCCGAGGGGGCTGGGCTTGGATCGAGGAGCTCGATCACCTCCAACTGTCAGCAGAAGGATCTCGATTCGCAAAGTTCCATTCCAGTACTGCTAGCTCCCCCGGCTCGATCGGCTAGTGGAAGTGGCTGGCTACCGATCGAGTAGAGACGGAGTGAGTGGCTGGATGCGTCGACCTGTGCTGTGCGCCGCCGCGGTCGGTCGGAGGGAGGCATTGCATGCATGATCGATGGTGTGTCAGTTAATCTAGTCGTTCGTTTTTCTTTTCTGAATAAGTTACAGGCGTCAGGTAACACTGTCAGTCTGTCGGTTAGGTTGTTAGTTTCAGCTAGTAAGTTTCAGGGATTTGCTTCGTGATCATCCTGTAATCAGGGCCACCAGAATATATATAATATAATGTGGGATATGGCGCCTTCGTGTGTCTCTAATCGTACGTCGAATAAAAGGGAATGAGAAAGGAGAAAATTCGCAAGGCCAAAACCATTGTCTCACTCTCTGAATCTTGCTTGTTTTCCTCTGAATCATCTTCGTGTTCGAGAGAGCTGTGAGAGTCCACATGCATGGTGGAATTCTTCCGCGGCTGGAAGGAACTCGACTCCACCGGACGATGCATGGGCTGCTGTACGTAGAGTGCCGCAGTCAGGGACGTACGTATACGGACCAGCAGGGCACCAACGACGCGCACTGGTGCTCGCTCGACGGAGGCCGGGGTCAGGGTGGTCACTCAGGGGCCGCGCCGTCGCCGTCCGGGCCGACGTACGTGCACCGTCATGTCGTCGTTCGGCCGGTGCCTGCTCGCTGAATCCCGCCATCTTCCCGGCAGAACCCTCTGTTATCCATTTGGTCGCGCCACCTCTGAATCCCGCCATCTTCCCGGCACAGCAGCAGGCAAGCTTCGTCCAACAGGGATGGATGCTCCAGGTTCCTTTTAGATCCATATTCTAAAACAAATTCAAACATGCTCACAATTTGAGAAAAGTCTTAAAATCAATTTTGATACGAATTCAAACATATATTCAGTTTATTCCGGAGACTGACTGCAGCTAGTCAAACCTTTGACTTTTACCCCTCTTTTATACCTCCGTTTCAAGGCTTAAGGCGCACACGCTTTCCAATGCAAAGTTTGACCAAAAGAATTGAGCAACAAAATCTTGTTTATATTGTACATAATTAGTACCGTTGGATTCGTATTGAAAAATACTTTCCAGTAATACTAGTTTTATACCAAAACTCTTTACGTATTTAGAGTAATTCTTGGTCAAAGAAAAAACACGCAAAACAAGGACGCCTTAAGCCTTGAAACGGATGTATTTGATTGACTCTAATACTAATTTAAACTCATTATCCAAATAATAAGTGTAATATATGTTTTTGAATCAGAAAAATGCGAGGAAGGTGTTTATGCTATTTATAACGTCATTTGAGGAATTTAACATTTTCTAATTAATAAATGCCTTTATTCTAATAAATTTATAACTTTAAATCCGTAATTCTGAATTCGACAAATGATATGTCTAAGTTGATTAGCTCGACGAGCCCGTTCTAACTATGCATTCCATGTTATAAATTGAAGCATGTATCATATAAATATTAATGAGGCAGCAATGTTTATGGAAGCAAAACATGACTAGAAACTTAATCAAATGTTATTTCTTGTTCTTCCACAGCACCCATGCCATGATATGTTATACCATATAAATTATGAATCATTCCATCATGGCATACCTTGTTTTCTTATTGCATATGCTTTACATGATTGTGCGATGTATTTATTTTGGCCCTTGTGTGTTTGGTTTTTATCCGGATAGACGCCGAGCAAGGAGCTTATCATGATCCTCAGGAGCTGTACCCAGAGCCATCTTATTCTCCAACTGAACTGCCAGGCAAGCATTTCCCCATGCTTGTACTACATATAGTACCTATTACATCTATCATATTCTTGCATCATAATCGCGTCACGAATAAAATTGAATCACAAGTATTGCATAGCCTTTACTTTTAAACCCCACCAAAGATTGTTCCCTCCATCCTATGAGCCATTACTATAGGAGTTGTTTGAGCCATGCGAGTCATAGAATTGCATGTGTAGGGTTTGTGAGTGTCTGGAAATAATGAGGTACCTAAACAACTGAATTGAGTAGTAATAGAATAACTAAAAAAAGAGGCACCGGTGGACAATAGTTGAGATCTGGTTTTTATCCGCCCACTTGTGCACCGTAGGATCAAGAGTACTTGATTCTTGTTCCTTGACTATCGCATTATCCGCATGTGGGACCATGCATCCCTTTAATCCTAGCTTGAGTGATACTTAATTTCTTAGGGCCACAAGTAGTTTGAGGCGTTATTACTATCTTGTACTTATGCCATGCTTTACTGCTTTATTTACTACTGTTGCTCGAGGAGCGTTTACTACTGTCTTGTTTGGAAACAAATGTGGAATGTTTACGCGGTATCGACCAGACGAGTCACACTTTCGGGTTTCCAGTCCTTTACAGCCATTGTCGCAAACCCCTCGATCCATCATGGAGGCGGCCAACTTCGTAGCGGGTAGCTTAATGGGGTGGCCTCCTGAAATCAAATATAAATCTTATGAATGCTTTGTCGTGATGCCTCATTGGGTTTTTATTTGGTTTTCCGAGGTTGATCGTGCGTGTGTTGCTATCTGTGCATCCCTGCAGGGTAAATATTTCTGAAAGCCGTGTCTGTGGTTATGGACGACTTGGAGTACAGTTCTCGATCATAGACAACTATAACTAAAGTTTACCATTATAATTTGACTTATATCTGATATGACTAGTAAGTTGGATAATCACCACAGAAAAGAATGAATAAAACTGTCAACTGTGTGAGTTTTCTCGGCAGGACTTTCTCGTCTGGTATCGAGGGGAAAATACCAGGATGGGTTTGTCTGATGGTAGTATCAGCTTGGTTCCGAATAGGTCCTTCTTATCCCTCTCTGATAGCCGACAGTTGTATCGAGTTTCTATATGTTGTTTAGTTCATGCTGCGTTGCCGCTTCGGCCCACCATGCCTATGTAGGCGAGGACCGCTGAATTCTATGACTCGTCGTGTTCTGGCCTCAGTACTGACCGCTCTCTTTTTTCTTTGCCCTTTGCCGGCACCCCTTTTGTTAAGCAGGTTTGAGATCGACGTCGTTAGCAGGGTTACCCTTCCGGCTTGGCCTGGGCAGGGTTATGGACGCCATTGGTTCTTCTTTAAGGCTCTTAGCCCCATTTGCATCTTGTCCGTAGTCGGATGTTATATCGTTTTCAAAGTGATTTGGATCTTTGTACTGTATATCTGTATTCTGGACTCATGAAGCCATTGTTGTACATATCTGTTTTTGTGGGTTCCATCGTGGACTAATGTGTAATGATATTACTTCATTTTCCACCCACATGAAAGTGCCTGGTAGACACATTTGAATCGTTTATATGCAGGTTTGGTGGGAACCGCTAAAACTTGCATAGGGTCGATCCGAGGGTGTTATAGAATGGTATGCTTCTCCATCACCAAAGGTCTCGGTAACGATTGCTACTTCTCCTTGGACAAGTTCATCACCGCCGGCGGACACCGCTGGTGTTTGCTTTACTATTCCAACGGTGGTCGAGACTCCGATTCGATGGCTATAGCTTAAGGTTCTTATTTTTTGGTGTTTGCCTTTTTCCTTGTGAAGATTTTGGTTTATATATTACATTTCTTATTCTGTCTGCAGGATTCTTCTTCTGGTGCTGCCAACCTAGCCTCTAAGATTGCTGATAAAGAAAGCAGTGGTGACGATGACAGTTCTGAAGATAGCTCTGGTAGTGACCAGTCGGTATCAGTGAAAAAAAGAATGAGGTATGATTCGAGTGTATATCTATGATGGTTCTAAAAAAATTCTTATGTTTGATGGATTTTTGACTTGAGTTGTCCCTGTTGTATGGAGAAAGTGCTTTTGATGGTTGTGAGTATTATTGTGAGTGGCTCTTGGTTGTGTTGTGCAGGATAGCATTCATGGTGTTTAGTGATAACAATTCCCTGTCAAAAAGCCAAGGAGTTGAGCGGATCTGACCTAGCTTGGTGGCTTCAGCTTGTATTAGGCCCAGTTCTTTTGATGGCTTCTCCCAGAAGCTGTCCTACCCTCAGCTTTCTGGAAAAGCCGGTTCAATTTTTTTGCGAGGCTTCCAAATTTGTTTAGCCTTAACTATTTTGAAAGCCTCGCAATTTTTTTAAACCGGCTTCCCCAGGAAGCTGGGGGGAGGACGACTTCTCGGAGAATCCCCCAAAAGAACTGGGCCTTAGTTCTAATAGAAATTTGTAGTAGCTAGCATAGAAGTCCAGTGGTATTGCTTATGTAATCTTAGTTTTAGTTGTGCAAAGACTGAAGTTCGGTAGATGGTTAGTTAACCAATGTGATGCTGATGTGTTTAATTAAAATCTACTAGGTTTTGTAGTCCGCCGATGCTTACAGTCATGGAATATCATCATAGTTAGGTCTTTATAGCACCATCTAACTATCTATCTAACTAATTAATTTAATGGGAATAAAGAAAGCATTTGGAGTAAGTGTTTATATTGTGTAATATTGTTCCTTTCAGATTGTTGCAATTTGTTATTACCTGTGTGTAGAGAGGTTTATTAAGCAGCTATTGATTTACATGGATACATATATTAAGGGGTGACCGATTATCGCGATCTCAGCTAGCCACGCCGATGTAAATTAGAGATGGTAGCAAAGGGTACTATAGATTCCCTATTTTAGCAAATCAGCGGTCGACACGTCTCTTGCCCCCTCCGGGTTCCTTTCATCTTTCTATGTAATTTAATAGCTGCCAATTGATCGATCGGCCTAAGTATCTATAATAATGGAAAATACATCTGATGTTGCTAGATTTAGCTCCATGGAGAATACTTAGTTACGAAAATCTAACTATATGGCATCCACTGTTCTTGAGGACAAGCATCGATCAATGCACAAAGCAAAAGTACAGTACTGTAATTTTTACAAGAAAGTATTGTAATTTTAGTTTCTTTTGACATTCTTTTGTAGTTTGCCTGAATAACAGAGTGCACCGCCATGTTGTCTCTTATTTACCAAAATAATTTTGACTTCCTAGCATAAAAGAAAAAAAATCATGGTTATATAACATTCTATTGATTATGCATTGGTAATATTTTCTCTTCGCTCCAGTTCTGCAATAATCTGCAGCAGGAAAAATATAGAGTTAGTCTCATTTTACATTGCTTATTAACCACTTAAACTTGACGTGATAAAAAAGGTTATATGATCTTCCTCTTTGGTACTCCCTCCGACCCATATTAGTTGACTCCAATTTGAATATATCTATCACAAAAACATGTCTAGATAGATCCAAAATGAAGTCAACTAATATGAGTCGGAGGGAGTAGTAATATTTTTCCACGAAGTAGCATTTACACATATCTGCTAACCAATGCGAGCAAAGTGGCACATCTTATGGTTCAGATTTTCCGTAACATTTAGGTATTCCAACTGAAAATGGATTCAATTTGTGGCTCAGGTGAGGTCGTCAAATTTGGTTTTCTTTTTCTGCTTCTTATTCCTCTTTTGATGTGACATTTTTTTACCCCTTCTCTGCTCTACTGTATGGAGGCTGCTCCAGACGTAGTTTCCGGATCATCAGTACTTCCGTATATTTCGTTTCTTGGTCTGATGAAGCTGGCGTTGGTGATCAGCCTTTTGTGCTACAGGTTATGTGTAGCTCCTCTAATATATCTAGACATTGGTGCTTTATTCCGCTTCAGGTTGACTGTAGACAGGTGATTTATACCAAGTATGGTACTTCATGGACAGCTTGCCCATGGCACAAATGCTCGGCTAGGTTTGGTGATTTATACCAGTTTGTTAAGGTCAAACCAGGTTGCTCTCTGATATAGTTTGAAGGGATGCATCATGCATGTGTTGACATATTTGTCGCTCTCGGCTAGGTTTGGCAAATCTACATTGTTTCATGTTTAGTTTTATAGTGCTGAATCATTTGTACTTTTCTATGGAATGTCTTTAAATACTTTTAATACATAAATACAGTATTCTAATGTCTCTAATATACTAGATAGTTGCAGCTGGAAGAATAATATTCACATGTTCTGCAATTTTAATAGAGACATGCTCCTTGGACTATTGTGGTTGAAGATCATGCATGAACTTGGATGGTCCTGTAAGAACAACTTTTAACTTTTGTCTTACGATGCTTATTAGGACCTGTATTATATTTTGCTGTTGGGTATCACCACTAGTGTCCAGAACGTTAGTTAGTGTGCTGCTAGGAATAACATGGTGCACTTGCTTTGGTTGATCTGTTCTTAGGTTCTTGTAGACGTTCAATGTAGAATCTGCGTTGACCTGTTTTGAGGTTCTTATAGATGTTTGTGTGCTGTTGTGTCGATGTCCTATTTTGCTTTGCTGCATATGTGATTAACACTTTCTTTTTTTGGTGATATAATAGGGTGTCGATGAAAGCATCCGGTGGAGCTCGACAAGGAAATGATCGCATCAACTCTTTTTGGAATGGGCACAAAAAATTATTCTCAGCCAAAATTTTATTCTAGAAATAATGAGGCAATTGTTTGAGCTCCGGTCTGTTGAGCATATATTTGAACTTGTATTCGTGAAGTCTATGATGAGATGTTAACACTCCATGCAAAGATTTGATTTTTAGATGAGTGACTTGTCAATACATGTTGTAGGTGTACAGTACTTTTTTTATCACCTGATCTCAATTCTCTCCCATCCCTTCCCATCCCAAAATTCAAAGTAAACATGCAAGGGACCGGGAAGTGAGGGGAAATATGGGGAAACGGGGAGAAATGTGGGGATTGGGTGAAATGGAGTGGTTCACCAAATCCCCTTCCATCCCCAAACCCCAACGGGATAAAAATAGACTAGAAGTAAACAAGGCCTCAGGCATTGTTTACCTCGTGGGTATTTCTACCCGGCCCCCTTGGAGTTTGGGGATGTGAGGGGATTTGGTGAATCCCTCCCTTTCACCCAATACTCACATTTCCCATAATTTCCCCATATTTCCCAATCCACTCTGTTTACTTCGATTTTGGGGAATGAGAGGGGATTGTGAAGTATTGAGCTTGATAAGAAAAGCTAAAACTTTACCTCTACATGGACATAGTGGCTCAAATACAAATCAAATCTTTGCACTAAATATATGAAATCTATTCAATCTTTGGACTGAATGAATTTGCACAGAGCTTAAACATATACTTTCGTGGAGTTTAAACATATACTTTCGTGGAGTTATGCATTTACAAAACATTATTACAACCCCGGTCGGTCATGGGCACATTTGTAACTTCAAAATATTGATCGAACATCCAAACACTTTTTTGCCTTGACAACTGAGACAAGAGCACCCCCTAAACATTCCTAGCCTTGCCTAGCATCATCTTGAAAAAAGAATGGGAAACTGAAACCATCATTCTCAGACATAGTGCACCGAAAGAAACATCACGATAGAAAAAAGTTGCTCTCAGTTTGTATGGTATAGTGCACCCAGAGAAACTACAGCATGTTGTTGGCATAGGATTGCTTGCCTGTCTTCATATGATTGGAGAGACGCGAGTCCACAACAGAATTAAATAGGAAAACAATTCTATACAAACTACTTAAGCATGAATACTGCATCCAGAGGTGTTATTGGTGCTATCCCATGAAGCTCCTAGGCTGGCCAGATGATATGAACCGTTGGATCGGGCTTCAAAACGAAATCTGGACCGTTCAATGATGCAAAGACGGTTTTAGCCCCATGTGTAGTAAAAAAAATTGCTGGCTGCACACCTTTCACGTACAAGGCGTGTCCTCCTCTCTGGCCACACCTGACTTATTTCCTGTGGAGAGATGCCAGGCCCGCATGTCGGTCTCATGGGCAGGATTTTTTGTATGCACTTGGCGGGTGTCGTGAGTCTAGCGGGGGAACGCGTCTACCCACCCCGTCGGACCATGCCTGCGTACACGCGCCCATCCCACGCCCATCACGTGCCCATCCCCTGCCTGTCACCTCGCCGTTAGTTACGTCGATGCCCACAGATGGACCAGCCCGTTTTTACCCGCCTGGTCTCTACTCCCGTCGCTGGACGTGGCCCCCGTTTTTTGGGGCGTCGGCTTGTCAGCGGGCTTGGCACGGGAGTGAGCGAAGTCGCCCGATCTCCTCGCGCTGGGGCAGGGTCGGGTTTTCCTTCTTCTGCGCGGCGCCTATTCCTGCTTTCCGTCCTCCGCTCGCCTCCGCCCCTCGCGCTTCCCCTCCCTCTCTCGCCTCGCAACCCGACCCGACTCTTCCGCTTCTTCTTCTTTCAGCGGGAGGAGTCCTCGGCTGTCTTCCTCGGCTGCACTGACGCCGCCTTTTCCCTATGATGGATGACTTCTATGGCGGCTTCGGTTAGGGTGAGGCACTCTTCAATTCCTGCTTCCCACGAACCCAGATCGACACAACGTTCTTGTATCTTTTTAGTTAGTCGCTCTCGCCGCCTTCGGGATCTACGGTTTGGCCGTTAGCTATCATTTTTGTCGGTGCTTTTTTGTGGTTATTTGCTTTTGGCCTGACATTTGGATTTTCCTCCCTGTTTGCCACGCCGACCGTTCTGTCGCCATGGACTGCATCTGTGGAGGATTCAGTCAGGGTGTGCTTGGCCCATGGGGATTAATTCTTTTTATTCTTCTATTCTCCTCTGATTTACTTTTTTCTCCCGTCGGAGTATGAAAGTGCCTTTTCTTGCTTTTTTGTTAATCACCTATCGCGATCTAGGAATTTGTCCGATTTCCGCCTTCTGCTCAGGACTTTTGGCCTTCATGCCTAGATTTGGTCGCTTCTGCTCATGCTAGACTGCTCATGCTAGACGTATTTGTTGTCTTCTCTTGTTTTTGATTTGTTGTTTTCCTCTGATTCCCGACTGACGTTTTGCATCTTCTGTTCTATCTTTGTTCTTTTCCTTCTCAGGTACTCGTCTTGTTCAACAAACTGGTGGATCGGATTGTCGCCTCTGCTATGCTCCTCTTGCCGTGCGTCGGGGGGTTGCTGGTGAGTTCCACGTCCCTGTTACTACTGCCTAGGATTTGGTCCTGCCGGGTCTGTGCGGGCGGTCGTGTCCGTTTTAGGATTTGGTGTGCTGCTGGTCACTAGGGATTATGTCCTGTGTTTATTCAGCATAGAGTTTGTCAAAGTAGATCGGAATAGTTTGGGTATTCAGAGATTTGGGGAAGCAACAACACTGGTCGATTTGTTTGTCCTGCGTGTAGAGCTGCTGCTTAGGAAGCTATCAGCCTGTGCTATTGTTTATGCATACGGTTTTACTGGAATTCTGAAATCTGCTTACCTGTCATGTTAGGTTTCAGCTAACGATTGGGCTGGATAGATCGATAGCAAGTTCGGTTTCAGTTAATCAAAATTTTAGAGTCTCTCTCTGTGAGAGATACTGCTATACTTTAGCCTTTTGAATTAGTTTGGTCTATTGAAAGAGGCAAATGCAGCTAGATGCCATGCCCGTGATGTATCGGCAAAAACCTACATAATGGAGCAAAAAAAAAGAAACCGTGATGTCCCACCTCGACTCGGATTCCTTGGCTCTCTTTGGTGAACCTGTAAAAAGTTTAGAAAGTTAGCTTTAAATCTTACAAATGAATTCAGCAAAAAAGTAAGAACGTAAGCTATAATAAAATTTATAAATCATCAGAGACAAAGGTCTGAGTCAGCACAAAATTCTCAGTTCTGAGAAATATTATGCAATGCAGGCCTCGAAAGGAGGCTATTTATTTCCTGTGTGGTTTACATTGTTGGATTGAGAGTTTTGGAGCTTTGTTGTTTTCCCAGTGTTTACTTTTGGTTGGCCTGTACATGTTCTATCCTGCTGCCTTACTTATATGGCATAGGTCTTGGTTTGTTAGTGTCTCTGCTAAATTTTACTATCTTCTAGGTTGGCTGCCACTTCGGGTTTCTTCTGTCGGCCTTCCCTTGGGTTGGTGTGTATAGCGAAGAGACAATCTGAACTTTTTCAATTCGATTGTATAACTCCTATCCATTAAGATATATAAAAGTGAGCTAAGCCAGAAAATCAATCATAATGTGAGAACAGGATAGGAAGGGGCAGATAACGACGAACAATACCTGGAATTTGGATGTAGCCATGTAGGATCTTAGTGGTCGTCCAGTCTTGTCTCCCTTTCATTGACTTTTTCCTACTACATCTGCTGGACAATTTGCTCTCTGATACCCCTTATTTATTTGCTTGTCTCTTTTTAGTTAGTCGCTTTCGCCGCCTTCGGGATCTACCGTTTGTCCTGTTTTCCTCGGTGCTTTTGCTGGTTTTTTTGCTTTTGGCCTGACATTGTGATTTCCCTCCCTGTTTGCCCAATTGGTTTTGCAGGTGCTTGGTTCGCTGATGATTGGTGGTTTGGGTCGTCACCTCTGTTGTGCTTGTTCGGCCCTACATCGGGTGTTGCTGGTGAGTTCCACATCTCTTTTACTACCTCCTAGGATTTGTTTGTGTCGGGTCTGTGCGAGGTGGTCATGCACGTTTTAGGATTTGATGTGCTGCTGGTCGCTAGGGACAATTTAGGCTTCATGTGGTGCCAAGGTTTAGTGGATAAATATAAATCTTTGTGTGCTGCCAAGGTTTAGGGGATAAAAAGAGATATTCTAGGATGGCCCCGGCTAACTTGCTTTATATTGTAATACAAATTGGAAGAACATATAGTATTGGAATAAAAGACAGTAGGTCAGGGGTAACTGACATGAACACCCATACATTTGCTTAGAGAGGTATTTCTTAGATGGAGAAGTACCTACAAGCTCACACTGAAGGAATACACCATAATGAGAGGTGTATAAGAATCTGTTGGAAATATTAAAAAACACATCTCAGGCAGTTTGTAATAGATCACAAAGAAGCAGGTTTATTTTTCAGCATTGTTATGGTATTTGGGGGGAAGTTTACCAACGTATGAAACTACTTTCAAGTTACAGTGTTGTTCTTATGTTTCTGGATTGGGATATTGCAGAACATCAATATGTCATCTTATTTTTCAGATGCTCTATTTGAATTAAGATAATGGACTCTAAATTCTGTTAAATTTATAGCTTCTCTAAAAATTGTGTATTATATCAAGTTACAATTTTGTTCTTATATTTCTGGATTGGGATATTGCAGAACATCAGGCATGTCATCTTATTTTTCAGATGCTCTATTTGAATTAAGATAATGGACTCTAAATTCTGTTAAATTTATAGCTTCTCTAAAAATTGTGTATTATTAGTCCACCTACAGGTTTGTACTCCTATTCCGGTACAAAGCCCTTTTCTTACTACTCAAGAGACAAGTCTAGTGTTATCAGTGAGTGCTATACTTTAGCCTTTTGGATTAGTTTGGTCTACTGAAAGAGGCAAATGCATCCAGATGGTGACATGTGATATATCGTATTGCTCTCCCTCATCTTGTTCAGAATGATAGATCGATGTTTAATTAGATTGGGTTCTTTGTTTGCTGGACATGACCGTTTCTTCGAGAATTAGGAGTTCCATTTTGTTGGTTTCAGTTGAAATCCCTTTATTAGGATGAGTAGATTGATTGTTGCATTAGACATGAAAGCTAGGGTTTTCGAAGGGGACCATTGCAGCGAGAATGTTGTTATAGTTGTCCGTGTTGCTTACCCATGTTTCTTCACCGTATAGCTATTGTTGCACCTGTGGGTTTTTCTTGCTACATCAAAGTTTTTGAAGGGGTTCAGACTATTGTGATGCTTTGTTGCACCTCTGGGTTTGGTTAGCTGTATTGGAGATTTTGGTGCTTAGTGCGGTTTCTCCATGGTTCTTTCAGGTTGCCTCCTGCTGCGGACTTACTGTGGCCTTCCCTAGACTGCTGGTTCTCTCTCTTTTTGCTTCAGGTTAGGAATTCTGCCTACTGTTCTGATGCGCCATGTTTATTCAGATGTGTGTTCTTTGCTTCCTGATGTGTCTGTGCTCTATGTGATATTTATCATTGCCATGTATTTAGGTTTTCACAGTTAGATTTGTACTGGTTGTTGACATTGGTCAGTTAATCAGCTAGAGGGGTATTTACTCGATTTTGTTCTTTTCCCTAGGTTGCCTGCTGCTGTGGCTTCCTTCTGCCGTCTCTCTTTCCCAGCGGTGGTGCTCTTTCTTTGTTCCAGGGTACGTTTACCATCTCTTCCTCTGGTGCATTCTTTGTTAATCTATACAAGGTTTCCATCTGTTGCATTGCCTGTATGGTGGAAGTCCTATTTTTGTGTTTCCTTTCAGGTTGGTTTGTGCTGCGGGTTTTGCTGAAGGCTTTTCTTAGAAGGGCAGTATCCTCTTCCTCTATTTCAGGTTGGGCTTCCTATCCCTTACAGTGCCGCATTTTGCTTGTCTTACTTTTTTTTCGTTTCCTGATATGCGTGTGCTTCTTGTGATGCTTTTTTTGTGTTTGTGCGGTTAGTGTTGTTTGTGCCAGTGCTGCTCCAGAATGTTTGATGTCTGCTATTCCTCCATTCATTTGCTCGAGCTGGTTGCAACCCGGTGTCGGCTGTCCTACCATTCTTACCTGTGTGAGGTGGGTAGGGATGGTTTCGTCCTTGGCGGCGTGGTTTCTTGCCAGTGGCGGGTTTCTTGCTGTCAGGCACATATGTCTTCTTTCTCAGAACAAATCCTCAATATTACAACTCTCTTTTACTCTGCTGAAGAGGGTCACATTAAGGCGCCCTGGGATAATCCGCTTTCTAACTTTAAAGAGCTCGGCTCTAGGCTTAAACATGCAGGGGTTGTTCTGGAAAAACATTTAGAAAAAATGAGAAGGACTCGCCTCTCCTAGATGTGCAAACGAGGTATGCATATCGACTGACCTTCTACTCTTTGTCAGCTCTTTGAATTGTTTCATACTACACGGTTATTTGGCTGGTGTGTTCTCGCAGGGAATAGAGAGACAGCTTTTGGTAATGACAATCGTTATTGGTGCTTATCAACTATCTATTCCTTGATGGCGTATCTGCTGATATAGTGTTGCACAGCGCCTATAGGTGCACTATGTGTATTTTCCTTTTGTTATTGGTGTTCACACTGTAATATATCACAAGCAGCATACTGTTATAACCCCAGTTAGTTTGTAATGTGACTCCGTCAGAACATTATGAAAAAAATCAACCGGGGTCGTGCGCCAAGGGGCACCCTTAAATCTAGTTCTGAATAGTCATCGCGGGTTACAACATCATGCAATTGTTCCCGTGGGTCATAACTAAGCTGATGTTTCATATTTTATGACACATGTGTGGATCAGTTGCTTTATCTATGAATGTCAAATATAGAGTTTTACATGAACAGATCAGAGCACGTACTAGTCATTTGTATACCACTGCCAGACTCCCAAGTCAGTAGTGCCAGTTTAACTCTTTCTATTTGCACACTTCAGTCAGTTCAAACAAATAAGCAAGAAAACATACACAAGGTACAGATCCGTTGTATGCTATCAGGAATAGACTTAAGTGTACTCTCATTTCAGAGATGTTTCAATTGTTCAGTTAACAAAAAAATGTATACTACGGGAGTGGAGTTACTTACAAGGGGCAGGTATCACAAAATAGATCAAGGTTAATATCAAATAGAGAAAATGGTTAAAACCAATATGGGAAGAAGGTATGGTTTGGTTTCGCTGACCAGCCCTTGGCCTCCCACTCCTATAGAACACCACGATTTCAGAGATGTTTCAATTGTTCAGTTAACAAAAAAATGTATACTACGGGAGTGGAGTTACTTACAAAGGGCAGGTATCACAAAATAGATCAAGGTTAATATCAAATAGAGAAAATGGTTAAAACCAATATGGGAAGAAGGTATGGTTTGGTTTCGCTGACCAGCCCTTGGCCTCCCACTCCTATAGAACACCACGAACATCTACTGGTGGTACTTCACGTTCGTGCAGGGGGTCGTCTACCTAGGCACCATGAACAGCGGTTGTCCCCTCTCCCCCTCCTTGCGAAGCAGATGGTGAACCCATGGCAGACCTGTGTGCGCCTGGCCGCCGTGCTCATTGGATCCAATGGCCTCGCCAAGAATCAGATCGGGGATGATGAGATCGACAGGAGACGGACGGCGGCAGCAACAAATCCTAGAAACGAGGGGAGGAGCCACGGGAACTAACCGGAGAGAAGGCCCTGCCCGGCCTGTTTGATGGAGGCGTCTGTCGGCGGCGTCCTCGCCGTCGCCTCCGGTCCGCGTCGTCGCCATCGCCTCTCTTCCCCGACAAAACACGAGGTATGTGTCGCGTGTGGAAATCCCCGGATGTGTTGGGTTCGGTGGAGGGATCTGCGGGTATGGGCCGGTATAATACTTGCAAATACACTGGAAGTAAACGGGCCTACGGGGAAGATCGGGGATTACCGAGTGGGTCAGGAAAATACTCGCCCAATCTAAAAAACACCGGACAAGTAAACGAGGCCTCAAGTAAGTACACACACGGCCGGCCTAGAGAATTATATCCATATAGGGTACTAGTACGTATATCCGATCCTTGGACAGATCGAGGTGAGCTCCTCGATCGAAGCCCCCTAGCTCAGCGGTGCGCTCACCGTGGTTGGCAATGACCAATGAGCGGCCGTGCTGGTACCCTAGTGTGGATCATCGTCGCCTGGGCCTGGCACCCTCACGGTGCCGGCCGCGAGCGGGAGCATCCAGGGCGCGAGCGACGCCACAACGAGTGTGCATGCATGTTCAGTACGAACTGTGTGTTGCATCGTCAGACTCAACACATTTCTTTTTTGTTGAGCACGAGTGCAGCAGATCATGCATGGTGGTTTCAAACTCACGTCCCAAACTCTGCTCAAATCCCAAGCCGCCAATCTCGATATAACCAGCCAAAGTGTGAGTAACGAGGTTCTCTGCTGAACCAACTTCTTCTTTTGGGTTCTGTTTCCACAGTTAGTATGCACTTCATATTTGTGTGTGTGTGTGTTCTTTCCATCATCAGTTTCCACAGTTAGTATGCAGTCCACATGATCAGAATGGTGCACTAGTGGAGAACGTTGCATGCGTCCCGGTTGGTAAGGGACATTAGTCCCGGTTGCCCAACCGGGACGGGGGAATCGGGACTAAAGCCCGAACCTTTAGTCCCGGTTGCCCCACCAACCGGGACAAAAGATCATACACGTGGCCGCTGCTCTGTGCGAGGGGGGGAGGACCTTTAGTCCCGGTTCGTAATACCGGGACTAAAAGTTTTTTTTTAAATTTATTAAAAAAAAAATTAAAATTTTTTTAAATTTTTTTTTTAAAATTTTAAACCTTTGAATTATTTACTTGTTAATCTTCCACATCTCTCATTTTTCTAATTTATACTTAATCTTAGTTTAAATTGTACTTACAGTCAAACTTCCCATCCGGTCACCCATCCTAGCACTACTCCACCCCAGCACGCTTAACTTCTTCATTCCATCTCTCCCACCTGCGCGAAGAACTAATATATCTTGTTGTCAAGACTAGTATATCAATCTTATTAACTCATATGATATGTGACACGTTTTTATTTTTTGAAATTAAGAACAACTATTTTTAGTAAACAACAATAAATAATTAATAATAACATTTTATTCTAATGAAAGTAAAAACTAATTAAATTAATATTTTATTCATTTTTGCCATTTATTCATTTAATATGACATAAACAATATCTCAAATCTGTAAATCGAAATTTAACAAATAACATATCCATTATTATCAGAAAAATGCGAGGAATTCAAATATGACATAAAAAATACTAAAATAATTTAATTTCTGAAATAATTTTTTTTGTTTCGAATTTTAAGAATCCAAAACGGCCTAAGTATGTTGAAATCAAAGAGCTAATTTTTTCTGCACGTTTTGATAGGTTGAGCGCTTCGTCTAATTTTCTCTTTTGTACGTATTGATAGGTTCTGGTCAGTCATTGAAGCAATAATATCTTACTCTTACATGTATTGCTAGGAATCTACTAGGACTATCTTTTCTCGGTTTAGCATTTACATAAACATCAGAAAGGCTGCGTAATGCAAAGTACTTGTCTCCATTCTTTTGCACTAACGATAAGTGAACCACCAGCTATTTGTTTGTTCCTCAACCAACTGTCTCCATTCTTTTGCACCAGGTTTCAGTTTCTGAACTATGAATATGGTAGCATCGAAAATGTGTGTCAGCAAAAACTATAATGGACAATCAACAACACATCATAAATTAGGTTCGCCGATGCATTTTTGGTAGCTAGCTCATGGCCTGGTTGAGTACTGTTTGCATGCGCAGCTGTTGATAACAATTTTGGTAGCTAGCTCCATTTTTTATAACCTTTAGTCCCGGTTCGTATCACCAACCGGAACTAAAAGGGGTGCCCCGGTGCCAATCCCTTTAGTTCGGGTTGGTAATACGAACCGGGACTAAAGGTCCCGTCATCGGGGCATCCCTTTTAGTCCCGGTTGGTGATACGAACCGGGACTAAAGGTCCCGTTTGACCCGGGACTAAAGATTGCTGGCGTTCTAGCCGTTGGAACCGGGACTAATGCTCACATTAGTCCCGGGTCCAACCATAACCGGGATTAATGCTCCAAACTAGGGTGGACGTATGACTCTTTTTCTACTAGTGGTGCCATCGTTTGAGAGAAACAAGGTTGAACGCGCTACTGAATTACATGAGTCAGATTGTCAATCAAGTACTCCATCCGTCGTCCCAAAATAGATGTCTCCAATTTATTTATTAAAAATTTGGATGAATCTAGTCACTGCTATTTAGATACATCCAAATTTTAGAAAACTTTGAGACATATATATTTTAGGACAGAGTGAGTAAAACTTTGTGAGTAGAACAATTCAGAAGACGGGGCAGGTAAACAAGTACAGTACCTGGTAGAGAACCCCAGCTAGCTGAAAGCCCACGTAGAAGTAGAGTACCAAGAACAAAGCTTGATGATGTACGCTGCCAAGAGCGAAAGAGTTGAATCCCATAATTAATATCACGGCAGAGCATCAGAGCAAACACATGGAGCTAGCAGCATCTTCCTCACGTGTACCGGCGAGAGTTCCGACACGTCAGCATCAAACACCTGCCTGGCCTCGCCTCGCCAGGTGATGACGTGGCCTACATGCATGCTTATGATCGAGTTGAAGGTGAACACGCACGCCCCTGGCTAGGAAGGTCTCCAGAGAGGCGTCATTTGGCTTATGATCTAGTGCGCCAAGTCGATCGTCCACACTGTCCTGCTACACGTACGACTTGGTCGAGCCACCTAGTAACTGAGGCTGGTCTTCAGGGTGCAGGCGGGAGTGGGCTGCCCGCGGAGCCCACTACCCAAGCCCATATAAAGGCTATGCGGGACACCGCGGGTAAACAAGAAAAAATGGTGGGTTTCCGTGGGAAGCCCACGCTCGAGCGCGAACATTGAAAAAGCTATTTCGATCTAAATTAATATTTTTACATTTGTCTAGATTCGAATATCATATTTAGTGCTAGATAGATCCGAATCTAGCAAATATGAGTATATTAATTTGGATCGGAAGGACTAGGAATTTCTCAATCAAGCAAATATTATGGCTAGTAGAAAGAATGGCGAGTCACTCAAACAGTGAAAAAAATAATTAATACATTTAAGTACTAAATGTTGATCGTATTATATACTAAAATATTTTTATAAACATTATACAAGCAACAGTTACAGTAACGCATTTGCGGGTATATATCGATATACGCGGGAAAGTGGGCACCCGCATAAGTTTCGCGGGCTCTTGTGGGACACCCACTTAAATTGTGTGGGACTGTGCAGGCGCGGGCTTCCCGCGGGCAGTCCCACCTGCACCCTGAGCTGGTCTTCCACACTTTGTACTAGTAAGGACTTGTTTCTCTGTGCTACCTCTTCCATTTCATATGTATCCACCTTCCTGAGCGGATACCTGAGAAACAACAGACTCAAGATCGATGCCATCAAGAACAAAATTCTCATCTGATTTTGTTGCCTTTGCTTCCACCACTACTATTCCTTTCAGCTTCAGTTTCATTGCTTTCCTCTGGCAAAATGTCTTCTGAGACAGACAGAAGCTGACACTGTCCAGCAGCCAGGACACCATCCCCAGCTCAGCTGGTGCTATTCCATACTTGTCTTTTAGATAATATATAATACTTGTGGGGTGACTTTATGCACTTATTACAGCTGTTTCTGCCGTCCGGAGATACTTCTGCAACATCAGACTCAAGCTCTCCACCACCCTTATTGAGAGATAATACCCATATGGTGCTCATGATATTTCCTCTATGATTCTTTCATCTTCACCTAATTTGTAGCATGCTTCAGCACAATCTTTTGAGATTGAAAGATGGTGTCCACTGGACAAGAGACATCACTGTCATTTGATTTTAATTGCTTCTCATCTGGAAGTCTTTCAAACTTGGCCATGTCTCCATCCTGAGAGAAGAGGTTTATCCACCTTCGCAAACATGTTTGAACTAAGATGAATGGTTTCAGTCGCAGGTAACAACTGCACCAACTCGTCCATGAGTATCAGACCATCAGAAGCACATTATAACATATATGAAAGAAAGGCGAATCCATCCAGGAGAGTCCTTGACATCCATCACTCTGCTCACGGATGGATACATGAGTAAGAGCATCCTGCGCTAGTGCAAAAGTTGTCCATTATGAAATGTCATGAGACTGTAACATTATGTACAAGTGCTTAATAAGGAAGCACAAGTTACAGTAATCGGTCGATCCGTGTGCCACTAAGGCACAAGTTGGTGGCGGTAGAATTCTGGGCTCGGCTTCGCTCCTTCTGGCTTTCTAATTCCGAAATCCAAGTAGAGCGAGGAGCACTCTACCGAGGTAGCAGCTCTAAAACTCGATATTGAACACGTCAACACAAGGACTGACGAGATCGGCACCAAAGTTGACAACATGTCGCAACAGCTTACGACCGTCACCGACAGTCTTGCTCGCTTGGAACAGCTTATGGTTGCTGAGCGCACGAAAACCGTCACTCCTGAGAAGGAAAAGGGCAGACTAGTCAAGCTGCAGTAGTAGAGAAGGATGATTCATGCCGGCACATGATGGTTTACCATATTGGCGTCGACAATCAACTCATGAAACCCTCAGGTATGAATACAAGTTCCAAGATCCCTCGGGCAATAAAATGTATCAGCAGGAATACACTGATGTCGAACAAGCATATGAGGGAACACACTACCAAGAAAACGTGCCATACCAGCAGCCAACACAACACAAGCAGCCTCAGTACAACCCATACTACCAACCACAATTCTTCCCACAGCCCACCTTCCAACCATACCAAGAACAATATCCTCAATGGAACCAATACCCACAACACCATAATAACCCATCCTACCACATACCACCTTACCCAAACCCCTACAATCCACCCAATCCACAGTATTACCCACACCACCCCCTAGATTGGCAACAATTCTATCAACCAAACCTAATCCAACCACTGCCAAATCCTCAAATGCCCCAACCAAATATCTATCAGCCACAATACCACAACAACCCACAACCCATTCCCAGAACTGATGATTCTCAGGATAGAGGTTATCATAACCGAGGTAACAGGCCACAAAAGGTAGACAAGGATGCTCAATTCTATAAGTCCATTGCTAAGGCCCCAAAAATGGACTTTCCCAAGTTTGATGGAACTAATCCTGAAGAGTGGCTTAGAACAACCAATAAATACTTTGCTATGGTGCATGGTCCTTGATGAGCTCGCGGGCGTGGACCCCCGTACCAGGTCGATCTGGTGCAGGCTCTTAGGAGAGAGGTGCAGACGAGGATGTCGTCTAGCGAGGTGTACAAATGCTGCTGTCGCTGCTGCAGTGCAGTGCAGGGTGTAGTTGTTGGAGAGCAGAGCAGAGGTGTCTGCTCGGCATTGTTGGTCAAGCTGAGTAGTGCAGTCTGTATGCAGTACCTACCTTGGTGCGCCGGAGTGAGTGTGACGCTGGAGGGAGGGAGGGAGTGTGCGATATCCCTTGTGAAACAAGACTGACATTGCTGCAGCTGGTGGAGTTAACTGTACTAGGTAGATACGCGAGCGAGTCAAAAATGGATTCAGTCAGTCAAAACAGAGAGAGCGAGAGACCCATGTTATGTGTGTTGCAGCAGCGTCAGACCCAACAAATTTCTTTTTGTTGAGCATGCATGGTGGTTTAATTAATTAAGCAAACTCACATCCCAAACTCTGCTCAAATCCCAAGCCAAGAATCTCAATAACCAGCCAACGTGTCAGGAAGGAGGTTCAGTTCGTCGTTTCGTTTCGTATCCTGTGAAACAGCCTAACTTGTGCACCAGCTGCACCCTTGGCACATCAGCCGTTGGATTTAAAAGTGAGGTATATGATGCATTTATGAGGTGGCCTGCTGATACATTTGTAGAACAGACCTTCTAGTGTATTTGAATCAACCAAATGGAACTCCCTGAACCCAGTTCGTCTCTCTTCCTCTGCCATCTCCACTTCATCTCCTACTCTGTACATTCAGCTATTCAGGTTGACCTTATACCTAGGTAAACTGCTAAGTTGAATCAAGTATATTAATCTAATTATAGGGTGTTTTACGTAACAAATGTATACAACATAAAATCCTGATCATAATAAAATTCATTCTTTTCAGGAAAGATTCAGATCAAACCTTTTCCAAGTTAAGATCCCTCGATCAGGGATTCAACACTAAGCTTCCGCAGAATAACTTGTTGATTGAATGGAACCAATGGAATTTCCTGGAGAAGAATCGCCATCACCAACAGGACTCGTTAGTACAGGACCTTGCACCAAAGATGACTCATGTGCCCATAGAGAAACACATTCATTATGTAACGGTTAGAGAAAAGTAAATAGTTGAGGTCCACGGATGAGGAGAGAGAGAGAGAGACCTTCAATCAATTCTAGAATACATTTCCAGATTTCTTGTGGTTCAGAAGTTCGGTAGCTAAATAAGTGTACGATTGAACAAAGCGTCCAGACATCATTTAGCAACTCCACTCTCTGGCAAAATGCTATGACGGATGGAAGAGTGAGACAAGATCCCATACATAGTGATACTGAATTCATTTCATCAAATAATACAGAGATTGAATCAACATCTGGTATCCATGATATCAATGTCCTTGACTTCAATAACATCTTCATAAACTCCAAGCCTGTATATAACAGTTTCCCAGTTGCCTCAATCCGATCAGATCACTAGTGTGCCCATCTGCAGGCCAGAGGCATAAACATCGCGACCTCACCATGACGGCGACCATTCCTTGCAGACCAAACTGTCCACATGCTGCAGAGTATTTCTCCCAGCTCCTTAGTTCCATACATCTCCCTGAAATGCCTGCCAGAGCATTCTCGTCTGTGGGCATTCAACAAGCGCGTGCAGAGTGGTATCTCAATGCCCACCATAATTATCAGCACTTCCAGAGTTTCAGACGTGATCTTGGGTGGTGCCTCTACCTTTCAGAGTTTCTATAAACATTTATCTCCGGCCCATTAGATGAGCTGGCATGGTCCTGTAAGTATATAACCCACCTTGAGGATGAGAGCGGAGAAGAGGCACGGTACGACAGAAACGTACTGAATAGATGCCTATGTGTCTTTCTCAAGGCTGCCTAGCTAGTGGTATTCTCTTAATAGCCAATACATCTGGATAATAACACGTCACTGTTCCAGTTCAATCAAGCCGTTGTTTCAGACACATGGCCAACTATAGCACCTGCAGCATATCACCCAGACAACTTCTTAGACCAACAATGAGACACGTGATAGCAGCAGACAGCTCATCCATGAGTTCAGGTTGACCATCATTATAGAGATTCAACAAAGGGTAACAAGCATTCGATGCATTTTAGGTAGGATTTTTGCCTGCTGTAGTTGCCCAAAAAAAATATTCGATGCATTTCTTAACATAAGAGACAATATCATACTCTTCAGAGACCACCTCCACCAGGCACTTGCAGATGCCTTTCCAGATCGGCATTCCTTCTCTGCTCAGAAGGTGAGAGGGAATACAAGTACAAAGTTCAATCATCACGCTTTCTTCAGTATTGAATCAGAGAACAACTTCATTAGGTGTAACAAATATTGGAGCAAAACAGACTTCACGTTCATTTCTAATCTCCTGAACCTTGGTAAGCCTGTCAGATCATCCAAAACTGCAGAAGGGAGCTGATATGATCAGCATATGTAACTGAAAAATATAAAACACCCTTCCCTTAATAGTGTAGGATCTCGATGATTGGTTAACTTAAGAGGAATATATGCCTCAACTTTCATGTACCACCGTACTATAACCCCCCGGTAACTGAACCTTGGTAGGATCTCGCCAGTGTATAGCTGACAGTCTAGGAGCCTTAGTAAGGCATTTCAGAACTGTTGTAATCTTATTTACTGGCACCACATAATCAGGCTGTAGACGAGGAAAAACGCAAGTCCATAAAGGAAAACAAGTCAGTAGCTGAGAAATCGCCCATAACACCAGACTGTAAACTGGCATAACTCGATGCACCATGACCCAGATTATCTGTCACATTCGAAATTTAGTATCCAATAATATGAGGCACAACTATCATTCTTTTGAGATTTTTTAAGATGCATAATTAGGTAAACCCTAATTCAAGTACCACCCTTACATGTACAAAATCCACTCTCTCAGAACGCTGCATCAAACCCAAGAACAAAACAATGTAAGATGCATGTTTATCAAGAGAAATGCAAAAAAACACCCATATGGGTTGGATTCAAAGTATCTCGAATCAGGCTTTCGCCCCGCTTTATAAATAAAGCCACATCGGCCGAACACGATATAAGGTGATGGGGAAACCCCTTACAAAGCAGATCAGGATAAACAAGAAAAAACGCGAAGGCCATCACTTGCCACCGAAGATAACAAACCGAGACCAGGGTGAACCGGGGCTCCACGACGACGCCCCCAAGAGGGTAACGACGCACTGCGCCACCTCCGTCGAGACCGAAGGTCAAGGTTTTCACCCGAGCCCTAGTGGGTAAGGTAGCCACAACGGCGCCCCAAGAGGGTAACGGTACCCGCAGGCATCGCCGCCGATGGTGCCGAGGCACGGAGCTTTCGCCCGGAAAAACCTTTTGAGCCGCTCCCCGGTGACCGCTCGCACCCATTGTCTTCGAGAGAGGCCTCCGACACACGATCTGGGCGCTACCGGAGCCGAGACGCCGCCAGCACCAAAGTCTCCCAACGTCCGCTCCTCGTTACCCACATGACCAAAGAACGGAACCACCACCGCCGCCACGTCGCCCGCCGAAGAGACGCCCGCGCAGACCACCTTCCAGGGCCGTCGCCCGGCTTCCATGAACTCGAGCCAAGGCTCCAGCCACCGCCACACCGCACCATGGCCGAGAGGGACGGAGTAGGGCAAACTTAGTCTTGCAGTCATCAAGCCGCTCGGCAGCCTAGGGGAGGGAATCAGCCCTCCGTCACCCTGTGGCGAGAGCCGTCCGGACGGGCAGCAGTGCCAACAAGGCCAAGATCAGGCCCAGATCAGGCCCGCTAGCCTAGATTCGGCTCGGCCAGGCCCAAATCAGCCCAGATCCCGCCCATCGGCTCCGCCACCGCGCTGCAGCAGCTAGGCCACCATGCCACTGGAGATCTGCGACCAGGGTCTAGCCACCGCCGTCGCCGCCGCAGGCCGCGCCGCCATCACAGGGACTCCCGAGCCCGGCGCCAACCGCAGCCCGCGCCACCGGCAGGGGTAGCCCGGTGCTGCCGCCGGCTTCCGGGGGCCGCGCACCACACGCCGCCGCCGCCGTTAGAGT